>QXTE01000034.1:5084779-5158254 GCA_003942145.1 Platysternon megacephalum | reverse complement strand
TCCCTTACTTTTCATTTTAAATTCTAGTGGGATCCACATACCTCCCTTGCTAGGCTTCAGATAGAGAGGGGCACTGTCCATTTAGTCCACCCAATTCTTTCTTTGGGGGCTGCAAGGTGAGGTCACACCAGTATCCCTAATCCAGTCTGGGGATGTCTTCTGAAGGGGATATCTGGGCCAAAGCCTTCTACTCCTTGGGCATACTTGTTCCCCGTTCACAGTGCCACCCCGCTCTAGCAGTGAGCTCTCCATTCACAGCAAGCTGCAGCATGAGGTTTCAGCTACCATACTCCCTCCCCCTCCCTTTCCTGTTGATAGCGGCCAAGGGAATGCTGGGAAATGTAGTTCTTTCCCTGCTCCAGGGCTGGCTCTATAGGCAGGGAGCTAACCAAGGAACTACAGCTCCCAGGGCCCCCTGTTGGTTCTCAGCTCCCAGGCTGGATCCCTGCCGGCTGCCGCCCCTGCAAATGGGCTGCCCCAATCACCTGCTTGCTTTGCTGGTGCCTAGAGCCGCCCCTGCACTGTGGAAACTTGCAACACCAGATTGCTACTGGTCAGTCGGGAATCAGTTTGGAGCTGGGAAATCCACCGAAGGGGCTGTTGTGATGCCAGCCCATTAATCACCTCCTGCTATGCAGGACTGTGATTTTGGCCAATGTGCAGGACATAGTGGATGGTTTTGAAGCAATCGGCTTCCTGAACTGCGGTGGAGCGATAGATGGCACACGTAGCCCAATTTTAGCATCAGGCCACAGAGCCCTTTCTGTTGATGTACTCACTGGCAACTTTTCTATGGTAATGCAAGAACTGCTGGATCACCAACATCAGTGTGGGCTGGTCAGGGAAGGTGCATGATGTGCACATCTTTAAGAACACAGTGCTATTCAGAAAGCTGCAAGCAGGGACTTCCTTCCCACACCGGCAGATTAGCACTGGAAATATTGAAATGCCAATAGTGATCCTGGGAGAGTGAGCCTATTCCTGGTTCCCATGGCTCATGAAGCTGTACAGCGGCCAACCTCAATAGCACGAAGAAGTGCTCCAACGACAGGCTCACTAGGTGCAGAATGACAGTTGAATGTGTCTTTGGTTATTTAAAGGCTCACTGGTGTTTAGGGTGGCCAACTGTCTAATCACACAAACCCAAACACCCTTGCCCTGCCCAAAGACCCTACCCCTTCTGAGACCCCACCTCACTCCATTCTCCCTACCTCCATCGCTCAATCTCCCCCACCTTCACTCACTTTCACCAGGCTGGGGGTTGGGGTTGGGGTGTGGGAGGGGCTGCGGCCAACGGGTTTGGAGTGTGGGAAGGGGCTCCAGGCTGAGCCTGGGCAGGGGATTGTAGGGGGTGCACGGTGCAAGCTCTGGAAGGGAGTTTGGGTGCTGGAGGGGGATCAGGGCTGGGGCAGGGAATTGGGGTGCAGAAGGGGGTGAGGGCTGGAGGGAGGTGGGGTGCAGGAGGGGGCTCTGGGCTAAGGTAGGGAATTGGGGTGCAGGAGTGGGTGTGGGGTGCAGGCTGTGAGAGGGAGTTTAGGTATAGGAGGGGGCTCAGGGCTGGGGCAGGGGGTTGGGGCACAGGAGGGGGTGCAGGCATCTCCCTGTTGGCGGTGCAGCAGGGCTAAGGCAGGCTCCCTGCCTGCCCTGGCCCCGCGCCACTCCCGGAAGCAGCTGCCCAGCATGTCCCTGTGGGGGGGAAGGGGCAGGGGGCTCCGGATGCTGCCTGTGCCCACAAGCACTGCCCCCTCAGCTCCCAGTGGCTGCAGTTCCCAGCCAATGGGAGCTGTGGAGGCAGTGCTTAGGGCGGGGGCAGCACCCAGAGCCCCCTGCCTCCACCACCAGGGGCCTCAGGGATGCCGGCCACTTCCAGGATTGGCACGGGGCGAGGGCAGGCAGGGAGCCTGCCATAGCCCTGCTGTGCTGTCAGACTTTTAGCACCTAAAATTTCCCAGTTTGGCTTCAGTAGCCTCCGGGAGATAGGGCCTGATTCAGGGGGACTCCCAGCAAAACCAGGATGGTTGGCAACCCTACTGGTGTTGTCTACTCACAAGACTGGATGGGACCTCAGTGGAAAAAAATATCCCAATAGTTGTAGCTGCCTGCTAGGTCCTGCATAATATCTGTGAAGGAAAGGGAGAAAAGTTTGTGCCGGGGTGGAGGGCAGAGGTGGAGTGGCTGTCTGCTGAATTTGAACACCCACATACAAGAGCAATAAGAAGAGCTCAATGTTGAGCTATGCAGCTCTGGAAGGCTTTGAAAGACCATTTTAATAGTGAGCCGGAGTAGTGTGTGTTGCTGCAGTGTGCTCTATCTGGCCTTGCTCTTTTGCAGCCTAGTACGAACCTTGCAGTGAGTGCTGTGTGTGTAGGAATATAACATTGCCAATGCACCTATTAATATTGTTTGTGAATGATGTTATGGGTTCTGTGACTAAATGAAATAACAGGCAATTGGTGTGTGTCAGGTCTCCTCAGCCCCAGTCAGCATATATTGTGAACTAATAAAGATGAATTATGTTCCCAAAAAATAGAATTTTATTCTGTAACCCAGCAAATAAACAAACATTTAGAATTTAATAAAACTTAATAAATTAAGGGAACAGAACTTATGGAGGGGAAAGAATGGTCATTCCCATTTCAGGTACACATACGCCCACCATGTCTTTCACCGGTCAGTGTGTGTGCAGTTGTGATTGTCATTAATGTCCCCTGGCGTGGAGTGGTAGGGCAGTGACCCCTCATGCAACATGGAATGTTAAGAGGGGGGTGTAAGGAGGTCCTGACATTGAGGCTATTGGCTGCAGAGGGAGGCAAACATGGGATTCTTGAACCTGCAGATCTACCAGAGTCCACCGCATTTCTCTTTGCTGCATGAGAAGCCCCATTGNACCAGTCAGCATATATTGTGAACTAATAAAGATGAATTATGTTCCAAAAAAAATAGAATTTTATTCTGTAACCCTGCAAATAAACAAACCTTTAGAATTTAATAAAACTTAATAAATTAAGGGAACAGAACTTATGGAGGGGAAAGAATGGTCATTCCCATTTCAGGTACACATACGCCCACCATGTCTTTCACCGGTCAGTGTGTGTGCAGTTGTGATTGTCATTAATGTCCCCTGGCGTGGAGTGGTAGGGCAGTGACCCCTCATGCAACATGGAATGTTAAGAGGGGGGTGTAAGGAGGTCCTGACATTGAGGCTATTGGCTGCAGAGGGAGGCAAACATGGGATTCTTGAACCTGCAGATCTACCAGAGTCCACCGCATTTCTCTTTGCTGCATGAGAAGCCCCATTGTGTCCTGGTACATCTCCCTCTCCTTTTCCTGCTTGGACTCCCAGACCTCTCCACTCTTTCCTTCTCCATGCTGTCTGCAAGGGTCATCCTCCAGGCTCTGGTCTCATTCTCTGATGCAGCACAGGTTTGCAGCATCTTCTGGGACATGTCATCCCCACTTCTTTCTCCACCTTATATGGCTCAGGCATTCCATGGAGGTGGAGGGAGGGACCCTCAAGACCACAATACCAGTAGCTGCAGATACAACACTCAGAGGTACCATTGTCAGTGTATTCAATNCTGTGATTGTCATTAATGTCCCCTGGCGTGGAGTGGTAGGGCAGTGACCCCTGATGCAACATGGAATGTTAAGAGTGGGGTGTAGGGAGGTCCTGACATTGAGGCTATTGGCTGCAGAGGGAGGCAAACATGGGATTCTTGAACCTGCAGATCTACCAGAGTCCACCGCATTTCTCTTTGCTGCATGAGAAGCCCCATTGTGTCCTGGTACATCTCCCTCTCCTTTTCCTGCTTGGACTCCCAGACCTCTCCACTCTTTCCTTCTCCATGCTGTCTGCAAGGGTCATCCTCCAGGCTCTGGTCTCATTCTCTGATGCAGCACAGGTTTGCAGCATCTTCTGGGACATGTCATCCCCACTTCTTTCTCCACCTTATATGGCTCAGGCATTCCATGGAGGTGGAGGGAGGGACCCTCAAGACCACAATACCAGTAGCTGCAGATACAACACTCAGAGGTACCATTGTCAGTGTATTCAATCATGACAGAAATCAAAACTTCGGACACTGAACTCACACTTCTTGATCCCAGAAAGCTGTGAGCGCTACATTCTCACTTCTCCTTGGGATTGATACAGCACAGTGTCAGTCACAGCACCAGCCGTGGTAGGTATAGCCCTTGGGGAGAGGGGGTCTTGGGGAAATGACAGGGGCGGGGATAGCTCACAGCCATGAGTATGTGTGTGGCTTTAAAGGGGAGGGATGGCTTCCTGTCCACTTGGATCCTGGGCAGCGGCATTTACAACAGTGACCAGACCAGTCAGTGTGTGGCATTATGAGACAGCTCCTGGAGGCCGGAAAGTCAATGTAAGTAATGCAGTGTCTAACTGACACTGTGTTGATCTAGCTACATTGACTTTGACTCTATGCCACTCAGGGAGGTGGCATTATTAAGTCAGCATAGCAGGGCAGTTACATCAGCAGAAGTGAAATTTAACTGTAGATACATCCACAGTTAGGTTGATGGAAACTGCCTTGTGTCAACCTAACCGTGTTGTGTAGACCAGGCCTCAGTTTTGCCGTCATTTGACCCCAGCTTCCCCATCGCCCAGTCAGACCAATACCCATGTGGGTGCTAGTTTCTGGGCAGAGACTCTATGGGTATGTCTGCACAGCAGCTGGGACGTGATTCCCAGCAAAGGTAGACAGACTTGTGCTAGTTCAGCTTGAGCTTGCATGCTAAAAATAGCAGTATAGATGTTGCGGCTCAGGCAGCTGTCTGAGCTCAGACCCAAGGAGTTGGGTGGGCTTGGACTCAAGCAGCTAGCCCTTGCAGCAATATCCACACTGCTATTTTTAATGAGCTAGCTTGACCTGAGCTAGCACCAGTCTGTCTACCTGTGCTGGGACTCACACCTCCCAGCTGCTGTGTAGACATACTGTTTTAGGTGTGGCCCTTTAAGTGTTTCTTATAACTGTCTTAAGTGAAGGGTGCACTCACACCCAATCTCAAAGAGGTTTGTGATCCAAGCAGGCACCAGTATCTCTCAGCATAACTATTTAAAGCCTCTAAGCTCAGACACAACTGGGTGAACATACACCTGCTATAATTTATTCTCTCAGAATTAAAATGAATGAGAACATACACTCAATATTTGAAGTATTTTACCAGCCAAATACTGCTCAGAAAACCTCTAAGTCCATGTGTATACATACAGCGCTGCAGTGGCACCGCTGTACCAGTACAGCTGCACCACTGCAGTGCGTGTGGTGAAGATGCTCAATGCCAACGGGAGAGAGCTCTCCCGTCAGCATAAAAAAATCCCACCTCCACGAGCGGCATAATTTATGTTGGCAGGAGAGCTTCTGTAGTGTAGACATAGGAGTTATGGGACTTTACTACCAGTTCTTTGAGTTTGCTAAAGTCTGCTTTTTTGAAGTCCGTTGTGTCCTTATTCTGCTGCTCTCACTCCTTCCTTTCCTTAGGGTATGTCTACACTACCCACTGGATCGGTAGTGTAGACGCAATAAAATCGATCCCTGATCGCTCTGCCGTCGACTCCGGAACTCCACCGCGGTGAGAGGCGGAAGCGGAGTCGATGGGGGAGCGGCAGCGGTCGACTCTCCGCCGTCCTCACAGCCAGGTAAATCGACCTCAGATACGCCGACTTCAGCTGCGCTATTCACGTAGCTGAAGTTGCGTATCTTAGGTCGACCCCCCAGTGTAGACCTAGCCTTAGAATAATGACATCTGCCATTGCATCATCACTTTCACCCAAATTGCCTTCCACCTTCAGATTCACTACCAATTCCTCTCTGTTAGTCAGAATAAAGTCTAAAATGGCTGTTCCCCAGTTACTTCCTTCACCTTCTGAAACAAAAAGTTGTCCCTAGTACATTCCAAAAGTGTGTGGGATATTGTGTTTTGCTGTATTACTTTTCCATCAGACATCGCAGTGGTTGTTAAAGTCCCCCATTACTACCACCAGGTCTTGTGTTTTGAATATTTCTGTTCTTAAATTTCACTAAAACCAATAAATTAAGGGTCTGATCCTGCAATGTGCCAAACACCTTCCTATTGCAGGTTTGGGCCCAAAGAAAGGAACTGCTCTTCACAAAGGAAATGTATAAGGTATTGCTCTTTCTACACCATTGCGTAACCTCTTTTTATGCTTCTAACTTTCAGGAAAAAATCCTCCTTTTCAGCTGAAGTTTTCTACACTTGGTCTCAAAGGATTGAAAATGTGGGGAAAAAAACTCCGCTGTAAAAAGTTTTTTTGAGTTTTTTTTCCTGGACCCACAATTAAAAAAGCTGAACTTTCAAAGTGGCTGAGCCATAGAGAGAACTAGTCTCCAGGCCATTTTGCACAATGAAAATGTAGCACTTAAGCAACAAAGAGCAGTTTTGAATATTTGTAGTACAAAATGTTCACTACATTTAGAATCCTGTGGCACCTTATAAACTAACAGACGTTTTGCAGCATGAGCTTTCGTGGGTTGCATCCGAAGAAGTGGGTATTCACCCACGAAAGCTCATGCTGCAAAACGTCTGTTAGTCTATAAGGTGCCACAGGATTCTTTGCTGCTTTTACAGATCCAGACTAACACAGCTACCCCTCTGATACTTGACTACATTTAGAGTTATTAAACTATTAATGTTATACAGCAGTGGTTCCCAAACTTGTTCCGCCACTTGTGTAGGGAAAGCCCCTGGTGGGCCGGGCCGGTTTGTATACCTGCCGCGTCCGCAGGTTTGGCCGATCGCGGCTCCCACTGGCCGCGGTTCGCCACTCCAGGCCAATGGGAGCTGCTGGAAGCAGCAGCCAGTACGTCCCTCGGCCCGTGCCGCTTCCAGCAGCTCCCATTGGCCTGGAGCAGCAAACCGCAGCCACTGGGAGCCGCGATCGGCCGAACCTGCGGACGCGGCAGGTACACAAACCAGCCCGGCCCGCCAGGGGCTTTCCCTGCACAAGCGGCGGAACAAGTTTGGGAACCACTGTTATACAGGAATGTATGCATTGTTTTTTTATGCATTGTTTTTTACTGGAGTTTCATAGCCGAGTATGCAAACTTACAACCCTTGAATTAAAATTAAAGCAGCAGAGACGGTATGCCCTTCGGGACAGAGATGATCTTATGTTATGTCTCAGCAGCAATTAGTATAATGGGGTACCAACTGTTATTGGGATGTAGAGATCTAATCAGGGGTGAAAGTAACTTAAGGGACTTACCGGTACGCAGGGCCGGGGTCCTGAGCAGGCTGGGGGAGGGGGTCCCTCGGGCGGAAGGGGTGGGGCCTTTAAATCCCGGGGCCCTTTACATCGCTGCCGCTATCCCAGGGCTCCGGCTTCGGTAGCCATGGCCAGGAGCCCCGGGCCCTTTAAATCACTGTCGGAGCCCCATGGTAGCGGTAGCTGTGGCGGCAGCCGGGAGCCCCAGGGCTCCCGTGGTAATTTAAAGGGCCTGGGGCTCTGGCAGTGGGGCTTCAGTGGTGATTTAAAGGGCCCAGGGCGCGGCAGCCCCGGGACCTTTAAATCTCCACCAGAGCCCCATGGTCGCTGTAGTTGCGGCAGCTGCAGGGAGCCCTGGGGCTCTGGCAGTGATTTAAAGGGCCCGGGGCTCTGGTAGTGGCTGCTGGTAGCCCCAGGCCCTTTAAATTGCTGCCAGAGCCCCAGGGCTCCCAGCCGCTGTCACTACCTCAGGGGTCCAGCAGCAGGGCTCTGATGGTGAATTAAAGGGCCAGGGGGCTCCGGTCACTGCTGGGAGCCCAGGGCCCTTTTAAATTGCCCACCTGGGGAAGCTGCCCCCTGCCAGTATGGTCAGCTGTGTACCGGCTCTTGCCGGTATGCTGTACCAGACCGGGCCGGCTTACTTTCACCTCTGGATCTAATGCAATATGAAACAAAAGAAATAAATTAAAATAAGTGTCTCTTTTCCGTAACAGGAACCTTTAATGGAAGGGGGGGGAGGGAGTTGTGTTCCCCTGTGTCTTTATGATGTATAAAAGTAGCTCTGAAAGGTTTCCCAACATTTTTTTGGATTGTAAACTGTCCAGGGCAGAGCCTGTCTCTCTAGTTCTACAGTATCCAGTACAGTAAGGCTTCAGTCCTGATTGAGATCTTTAGATGCCATAATATAAATAATCATTTTGATTTACTTTATATTAGATTCTTGAGTCTTTGTCCCTCCCTTATTCATGAAAGACCATAACCAGATGAAGAACTAGTACAGTCGGTTTATGACCGACACCAAGCAAGTGAAATCTGAATCAGAGGGAAGAGATTTTTATTCAGAGAGCTTAGAAATGTTTATTTTGTTAATACATTTAACACAAATGAATGAGAAACAATTGTGTAAGATTGTCATTGTTAAAGATTCAAGACCCTGTGAAAGCAGCAAGTTCGAAGAGTCTCATGATGAAGTACAAGTCTGATTCTGGATATTAGAATTCTATATCAGCCAAAGACTTCCTGTGTATCCTGGCAAGTCACTTGATCTATGTCTCAGTTTCAATCTTTAACAAAAACAATAATGCTTACCTCCCTCAAAATAATCTTATGAGGTTTAAATGCATTAATGTTTACAAAGTTATTTGTACTCTTCAGATGGAAGGCACTATAGAAATATTAATAAATTAATATAAAATTGTGTATTTAAGTATTTCACTTGTAACAGAATTCTTTCTGTCGCCTCTGCCAGAGTACAGCATTTGTATTGTGCTACCTATATATTGTATAGCACTGGCATATTTAGCCCTATCCTGCATAAAAGAGAATATATTTTCAGGGTCTGCAACAGGAAAGATAAAATTGAATTACATTAAATTAACATATTTCGGTTTTATTTTTCAGTAATCTACATGGCACGGCTCTAAAGAGCGAGTGTAATATAGGTTACACAGTAAAAATAGAAAAGTTACATATGCTCTGTGTGCTCTCCAGTCACCAAGAAATTTAAATAATCTTACAGAATGTTGCTTCTTTACGGGAGACTCAATACAGTGGAGGAGTCAGAAATGAGTCAGTGTTGCTTAAATTTAGCATTTGACTTTTATAAGCCTATCCTGTGTGATGTACTGGAATATTTGACATAGATTGTAGATCTTATGTATGGCGATGTAAATAATTAGGAGAAGCATTTTTTGATATGCATGTTCACAGATACAATAATTAATCTCTTCTCGAGAACAGCAAGATTGATTCAGTTGGAATATCTAGAAAAGGAAATGTTGTTTCACCCGGTCCTTGCTCTTGTTAATTTACATGTTAAGCAACAGTGCAAAACATGACTTCCTGGAGATGATCTGAGTTTTTTACTTTACTGAAAGTAATAACTATCCCAAGTAATTAGTTTGTTAAGAAATTATTACAATAGTGCATATTAGCCAATACAAACCTTTTCTAAAGGCGAACAAACTTAGAAGCAAACTTACTACAACTTGAAAATTACTTGAGGCCTTCTGATCTTGGAAACTGGCTTGTTTTGAGATTTTTAATTTCTGTATACCAGAACAGAGAGTTACTACACGATACTGCTGCCACCAATATTTCCTGCTTAGGTTAGGGACTCCATCCAGACTAAATGGACACTTTTATGGGACTGGAATAGCAGCCATTGTTCCTCCATAAGCACTACCATTCCCAGTAATTGAAACACATAATGCATATCAAAGGCCATGCCACCGTTCTTCCTCCCTCTCCAGCCAACATACACACAACACTCCCATGCTCCCCACTGCATGCACCAGCCTATCCAAGACCTATGGAGACCACTTCCACAGAACACAGGATTGCAGAGTGTGGCTACTTTGACTGCACCTCTTCCCAATGTAGGGCTTCTGTGACAGAGGGCCTTTCACAGACCACCCACAAGGGGCTGAATTTCACCCTGAAAGTAGGTTCCATTCTTTGGGTCCAATTCCACACTGGCTAATGGTTCATAAAAATCCAGTTCAGAGAGCTTATGTCAGCGGATATTTGCTCACGTACCTCATTTTCTGAATCACGGCATCTTCACTCAAGAGTTTTCCTTAGCTTACCAGAACACATTTAAGGATGGTCAGACTAAATAAAACTGTTTACTTGCACTAGATGTTATCCATCAGAAAGCATTCTTGAGATTATTTTTTAAAATGCTTTTTGTGAATCAAGGAAGACACGGAGGAGTTCTCTAGTCTGTATTTGTGGAACACTACAGGTATCTTGATATTCTGTCCTACTACCAGCACAAGAGCTTTCATCTAGGGGTTAGTCAGCAGCATTGTACATGTCCAGTGCATGAAGTTCAGTTGCCAAGGTTAGTATGAATGTAAAATGTTAAATAAAAATAAGTGATGGTACCAACTCTGATGTGAACTAGCCCTCCAAAAAATATTCCCAGTGAGCTTTAATATTAAGCAATTTATATTCAGAGACATCTTTAACTTAGAGCAAGAAGAGACAATGACCCAAGTGTCTATTAAAGGCCCTGGTTCCATTGAAGATGTTAGAAAACAGAGTAGCATTTTAAATGAGATACACAGCGAAGCCTATCTGGCTCTGACTCCCTGATCTCACACCAGTCTATAGAAGCCGATGCCTCTGTTTAATCACTTATAGATTTTAAGGCCAGAAAGGACCATTATGATCTTCTAATGTGACCTCCAGAATAACATAGGGAATAGAATTTCACCAAGCCATTCCTGCATCAAGCCCATAAACATCAACAAGCCCTTAAGCAACCAGAAGGTCATTGTTCTGGAACTATAGCCAATGCAGTTACACGCCAATTAGAAAGCCATTACTCTCAGTAAATTCACAGACTTTTGCCAGATTAGTAATTAATGTGCAGCTGTTTATGACTGATCAATAAAATCTATAGTTTAAGAACAGAGATAAGATATCAATCAAGGTGAAAGTTTACTATATCAGGATAAATAATGGGTTTGTTAAATAGCACATTCATTTTTATCAGCCTTATAGGTAGGGTCCTACCAAATTCATAGCCAAGAAAAACACGTCATGGACCATGAAATCTGGTCTTTCCTCGTGAAATCTGGTCTTGTGTGCTTTTACCCTATACAATACAGATTTCACGGGGGTGACCAGCATTTCTCAAACTGGGGGACCTGATCCAAAAGGGATTTGGGGGGGGGGGTACAAGGTTATTTTAGGGGATCACGGTATTGTCACCCTTACTTCTGCACTGCCTTCAGAGTTGGGCAGCCAGAGAGAGGTGGCTGTTGGCCAGGCCCCCAGCTCTGAAGGCAGTGTCCCACCAGCAGCAGCAGCACAGAAGTAAGGGTAGCAGTACTGCAACCCCCTCTACAATAATCTTGTGTCACCTCCACACACACACACAACCTTATGACACACACACCTCCTTTTTGGTCAGGACCCCTACAGTTACAACACCATGAGATTTAAAAAATCCTATGACTATGAAATTGACCAAAATGGACCCTGAATTTGGTAGGGCCCTACTTATAGGGGAGTGCAGCTCACTGCAAAGGGTCCTCAGATCTTGAGCTTGCTTTTCCCCCAACAGCCTGTCAGAACCAGTATCTGACTACAGTAAAGTGTGGTGCAAGATTCTTGTTTGGCCTGATGGTGAGTTCTTTCAGTTGGGTATGCTCTATGAGTCACTGCATAGACAGTGGCTCAGAGCTGTATTAGTTTACCTATTGGGTAGAATAAAGTTTTTCTTTTTTAAGTATGTAATTGCTGATATGAATGCGGAATTACTAATAATTTATACATTTTAATAAGACACTACCTTAGGTTGTGAATCACAAATTAGCATTCATTTTCCCATAAGGCACACAGAGAGCAATTAAAGAATTCCACGGTCTTTTTAAAGAAAGGAGTTTGTGTTTCATTAAGTTCAACAAACAATAATGACCTGGGAATTTTCTCACTAAGTAACCTTGAAAGGAGAATAGAATAGAGCAGGGTACCATTCTTGATAAGAATAAGTAAATTAAGGTATCTGTACAATTCAATACCACTCATAATCCTGTTTCCTAGTGATTAGACTTGTGAAATAAAAGTTAAATTCAAAGCTCACTTCTGAGCAACAAATGTCATGTAATGACAAAAAAATAATATTTTACAAATTATCAGAATTAGTGATTTTAATCAGATGTGAGAACTCCCACAAAAGAGTCACAAGTAACTCAAGAAGGGAATCCTTCTGGAAAAGAACCAAAAAAACCCAAACAAACAAACAAAAACCACAGGACAAGTGCATCAGTATGCTTGTAGCTAAGGAAGCAAAAGGCTAATTATCTTACATACAAACTAAACATAGAAAACAAAATCACTAACAAACTTGCATGCTGGAGACTTTTTCATGAATGCTCTAAATGATCAAGTTTAGGAGAAGTTTAGATTGAACATTTTAAAGTTTACTGTACAACTGTACAGCAGACATCAATTACGGTACTTTGTCATTTTCCCATCCCCTTTGAACTTGTAGTTGACATTGAGCCTCTACACTCTAGAAAAATAGGAACCACCCCTATCATTAGTTGCTGCAGCTCTCCCTAGTTTATCTTTATGCATTTGGAGTGCCATCAGACTGAATTTTGGGCAATATACTGCCCTTGCCTTCTACTGATGTTAGAGACAGAGTTCTCATCTGTGCTTACTACTATATATAGCCATTGATTAAAATTTGCTGTTATCCCAGTTTCTTTCAATGCTCATAGTACACGCTGAACCATTCATGGAGGCATACTAACTGTTTGAAGTTGTGCTCTGGGAACAATTACATGCAAAGTGCACATCTTGTTAGGGTGAATTTTTCCAGGGCAAATAATTCTTTGAGAGGACAATTGGACATTTACTTCTGTGTCTCTTGAATGTGGGTGGCGGGAATCACTCCAGAGGGAATGACCCAGCATTCTATAAAGAATTTGTGTCAAGACCTTGGCCTTCATAGAAGCATATGCTTATTTTAGCATTTAACATTTCAAACAGACTGGGTGAGATTGTGAGGAATTACCTCATGTTTAAAGTTCTAAGTACTGTGTTGTAGATTCCCCTCTTCACTCACATGTATCTGCTGATTGGACTGCCTGGGGGTGAGACTGGATGATCCTTGCAGTCTCTTCTAACCCTATGGTTCTATGACTATGTTAATCAGCTAACATTGATCCTGTTCATAAACACACAGTTATCACACGCAGTAACCTGGCCTGTTTTTAGAGACTGGAGGCCGCTACACAATCTGGATCCTGACCCACATCCCCTCCAAGTTTGGGGGCGTTTGAATCCAGGCAGCTTTGGGTCCACCCCCCAACCCCAAGACTGCGCTCTCTTAGAATCATAAGGTTAGAAGGGACCACAAGGGTCTAGTCTAGCCCCTGCCAAGATGCAGGATTTGTTTGTGACTAAACCATCCAATACAGATGGCTATCCAGCCTCCTTTTGAAAACCTTGGGTGAAGGAGCCTCTATGACTTCCCCAGCCAGTTTGTTCCATTGTCCTAATGTTCTTACAGTTAAGTTTTTCCTCTGATTTAATCTAAATCTGCTATGCTGTAGTTTGAACCCATTACCTCCTGTCCTATTCTCTGTTGCAGGACAAAACTTTTCTCCATCTTTTTATGGCAGCCTTTCAAGTATCCTATCCTGTCCCATTGCCCCCTTAATCTCCTCTTTTTCCCAACTAAACATATCCAGTTCCTTCAGCCTTCGCTTTGTATGGCTTGCATTCCATCTCTTTGATCATCTTTGCTGCTCACTTCTAGATCCTTTCTAGTTTCTCTACGTCCTTTCTATACATTGGTGACTAAAATTGGACACAGTCCTCCAGCCAAGGCCTAACCAGCGCTGAGTAGAGCAGTACTGTGTCACCTCCCATGACTTGCACAGGATGCCTCTGATAATGCAACCAAATTTGCGTTTGCTTCTTTTTTTTTGCAGCAGCAGCAGCATCACATTGCTGACTCATGTTGAGGCTGTGATCCACCTCAACTCCCAGATCCTTCTCAGCAGCGCTGTTACCAAGCCAGTTATCCCCCATTCTGTATTTATGCATTTGGTTTTTCTTCCCTAGCACCTTACATGTTGAATTTCATTTTGTTGTCTATAGCCCAGTTCTCCAATTTATCAAGATACCTCTGACTTTTTGCTCTATCCTCCGAAGTGTTTGCAACCCTCCCGCCAGCTTTGTCTCATCTGCAAGCCTGATCTTATCAAACTCCGCTATACAGTTGTACAGTAAACTTTTGATAAGATCAACTCCAAACAGTGAAGCGTCCGGTTTTGTTTCGGAAAGTGGGAGGATTTGAACGGCCTCCCAGCTCAGAAATGCCCCGACGGGTCAGGCGGATGGCAGCAGGGAGCGCGTCCCTAGTGACTTGAATTCCAGTGGCCGGGGAAGCGGCTGAACAATCCTCCACAGCAGGCAGCTGGGCAGGGGGAAAGCGAAGTGGCTCCGCGCCCCCCCACCCCCGTGATCTCCGCGGCGGCTCCATCTGTTCCCCGCCTGGGCTCCCACTAGCAGCGCTCGAGCGGCCCATTCATGCCTAACAAAGGGCCGCCTCCCCCCACTGCCCAGCCCTCTGCGCCGCCCCGCAGCATCCCAGGTACCAAGGTGGGCGGGGGAGGCGCAGAGCAGGAGGCGGGGAAGGGAGCGAAAAGCGGCCGCCGCCGGAGAGAGAACGCGCCGACTCTAGCGCCAACTCTCCGACTGCCGGGCGGCGCCGCTGATTGGCGGGGCCCGCCGCGGGAGCTCCCCGGCCGGCCGCCCCTGATTGGCCGGATTGTAAAAGTGTGTCTCAGGGCGCCAGAATAGAAGCTTTAGCGCCGAGTGGCATCTCCAGGCAGCAGCAGCGGCGGCGCCGGCACGTTGGGGGGGCGGCAGCGGCTGGGCACAGGGCGCTCTCCTCTCCCGTCGCTGCCCCCATGCACCCCCCGCCTCCCGGCTGCTCCGGAGTGCGTGGCGCTGCTGCGGGGGAGGCCGCGAGCGAGAGCCGGGAAGGGCTGTATCCCCGAGGTAAGCGCTGACGAGCTGCGGGGGAGGGGGATCGGCCCCCCACTACAGCCCAGCCACTTATTGAGGCTTGCCCCGCACTCCCCCTGTCGCTCCAGGCTGCCGGACTTGGGGGGGCTGCTCTGAATGGAGCCTCCAACTGCATCAGCAGGTACGAGCCTCCCCTCATGCCTGAGGACTTAGGGGTTCAGTGCCAGGGGCAGCTAGGCAGCCCCCCTTCCTCCCGCCTGCTGGAGCGGGGCTCCGCCGAGCTCTCCCCGCCGGGGGCTGGCCGGCCGCTCTTCTGTCCCATTCATTCAAAGCCGCGATTCCTCCAGGTTCTTTGCGCCAAAACTAACTGCCCCGCAGGAGACCCTGAGCGCTGCTGACTCAGTCGCCGCCAGATCCCACCGAGCTGGGGTAGCTCGCTCAGCCGCCTTCCCTCCCCACCCACTGCAGCCGTGTCCCACGGGGTTGATTTTACAGCATATCTGATGGAAAGGCTAATTCCCCGGGGCTAACGCTGAGAGTTTGTGACGGTCACAGGAGGGCAGCTGCAGGCTGCCAAGGTCACCTTTTGGGGATGGGAGGGAAACTGAAGATTAGCCTCTGGAAATCGGGGTGGGGTTTGTTTTTTTTAAATGAAGTAATATCAAACTTAACCTGTGCAACTTTATAACTTACAGATGGAGGTAAGTTGCTTAACACTAAAAGACTTGATCAGCCCAAGACACACAAGAATCGATCTGACAGGTGAAGATGGGGAAAATGCACAAAAGGTGAGTAAATGGACACAGAACACTTAAGAGCGTTTTTGAGTAAGATTTATGGCCAATACTGCAACCCCAACACCTGAGGACTTCGAATTTTGTTGCAAAATGTGTTGTACCTTAAACTATTTTTTTTTCCAGGTGAATGGACTGTGGTAGGTTCTGAAAATGGTTTTAGCACATTACAGAAGTACTAGTACCTGTTAGAGATTAATATAACCTACTGGTCTGTGGCTATTTAAGAATACAAAACTATTCTTTACAGGACCATTTATGTCTAGTTCCCACTGACCTTTGAGATAAGGCCCAAGGTAGTAAGTTTGCCCTCTTAAACACCAAGATTAAAATATAACATTGTAATATTCTTCCCACTCTGTCATTTTAGTTTCCTTTTTTCCCAGCTTAGTTGCCCCAGCCAACATGTCAAGTTGATAATTTTGGGGTGGGAAATAGGAGACATCTTGGCTTTTAAATTTAATGACAGGCCCATTTCCCCTCCACCCCCTTCCCCTTTCAAGGAAGTAGTCAAGAATTTAGTCAGGATTAATTAAAGAGGACATTAACAATACCTCTGCCATCTGGGGAAAGGATTACAGAAAATCCTATGTATGAAGCCATATTGGGTAACTGTGTATGGAGCACACTGAGACACAGTCACATATGGTTGTGAAAGGATACAGAAAGCATAGGCTTAGATGAGGCAGGGTTAGACCCAGCCAAAATAGTTTTGAAACAGGTCTAAGGTGAGTAATGAGGCAGATGCGTCTGAAGATGTGCTTCCCATTTAGTCAGGAGCACATCATTTAAATATCCCCTCCCCAGGGCATTTCTGTAAACTTCCTGTTGGCTTACTATAGAGCATAGAATACACATATGTGCACTAGGAACTGGTTGTGTGCATTAAGGTTAAAATCTTATGGGTCTGCATGCTTAAAAAAAGCTTTCGGGATTGGCAATATTGTTGTTTGCCAATCCAGACTGACCGGACAGCAGCATCACGGCTCTAGCTAGCCTTTAAATAGATTGTCAGCTAAGACACTGCATCAATGTGACCACTTCACCTTGGCACTCTACTCCCGATGGAACATTATATTATATGCACAAAGCTTGCAGACTTCCCATGTTTCAACAGAGATTTAATAACTGACAGTGTAGTGAGGTCTCCTACTACTGAGACTTAATTTTACAAAAGGATACTCCAGTAAAACAAGTATAAAACTATGCTACAGTTGTCAAAATAAATTAACAAAACAGGAATAATGCCTCAGTATAACCACTTCATTTTACTTGCTAATATGCAAAATTCAGAAATCTTCAGTGGATCCCCAGTTGGTGCAATTTATTGAGGGTCTACCCAAATAAAGATTTTCCACCTCCACATAAAAAATGAATAGCTATATGCTACAGTCTTCTTATGAATCAATATGTTAATAACACACCCAGTACTGTGAGACTTGCCCATTTCCTATTCCTCTAAAGATTTTTTTATTCCTGTCTACATAACCAAAATTGTGTCTACCTGTTCTACATTCCCCTTGTGCTTTCAACCTACCTTCTCTCCTTGGAGCAAGAGGCACCCCAGAATCTCTTCTTTTCACCTCTTTACACATACTATGAATCCATATGGGTAACAGAAAATTTGGGATCTAAAGACCTCCCAAGGAGCATATGGGACTGCGAAAAAGCTAAACTGGGACAGGTGAGTCAGTGAGGAGGATAAAGATTTCAAGGGTAGGTAGTAGGTACATGTTTTGCACCCATTTACAGCTTCAGCCATTACTTATCACTGCTCAGTGTAATGTTTGTACACCTGGGTGAATTAATGGGAGCTCAGTGGGATAACTTTCAAGTAACTTGATTGCTAGTTCTAGGTATCTGCTTTTGTTATAACTACATTAGCACAAAGCATAATGAAAAACAGCTTTATATAAAGGTGGGGGGTTTTCCATTTTAGATTAAGTGTTGAATCCTTGCCACATTTGAAATTGCAAAAATATATTAAGTGGTTTAACTATACCGAACATGTATACCAGGAAGCACCATGGCCCCTACCTTGAACCCTTTTTGTCAGTGTATTAAGTCACAACATTTATCTGAAATAAAAATATCTCTTTACATTCTTGTGGATAATCCAGTTGGACATTATAATATTTTATGTAATCATTCTGAACATTCAGAGCACAGTGCCTTTTCCTACTCTTTGGATGTCTGTCCTCATCCCCAGATGGCAAACTATGGAAGGCTTTCTATTAGGAGCAGTAACATCTGGCTAATTTTTGAACTTTAAAATCCAGTTTCTGCATTCCAATTAAATTGAATAAACTAGTGCAGTAGTTTAAACAAAATTCCATGGTGTCTCCTTATCAATTAGCTATAATTCTCGAGCCACTGAAAATTGAACAGAGCAATAGTTTTAGCTGAAATTCATATAAAACCTTATGCCTTTTAGATAGCTATTCCATCTTGTACACTTTTCTGTAAACTTAATGCCTTGCAGCACCAACAATGAAAATGAGACTACTATTGTAACAATATCTATCCCAAAAGTTCTATTGTGTATACTTGGTTACGTTTTTAAAATTCATTTTGCAAAGATTTTAAAACACCACTAGTCGGAGGTGCAGGAATTTATGTTCGGTTCAGGACAAACACCAAGAACACTGCTTGACTGAGGGACCAGTAACGGTTTCAGGGTCTTATTTCTAGTCCTTATAGTTTAAGAACACTTTCCAGTGGTACAAAGGCTTGGCTTCTAAGAGCAGCAAGTTGTGAAATCTGATATTATTTTCTGGTTATCATTTTACTTTCTTCATCTCTTACCTCTCACTTCATTTGAGATATCTGCAACCAGTATTTCAAACTGCTAGATTGAGAAACTGAGTCATAGCATTTGAAAGCCAGAAACTGCCATTTTTAATCCATGTAAAGCATCAGAGAGAAGTTATTAAATGGTAATCAGAATGATTTAATGTCTGATGTCTTGTGATCTCTCAGGGCTAGAAAAGTTTTGGTAGGGCTTTAGTACCAATGGCTTTCTCTAGGTACTGGTCAGTCCAGAATCAGTGATCAGAACAGTAACAAAGAAAAATCCAGTGGTAGCTGGCAGGTTCAGTAAACATTAGATCCATCGACTTTAGGTTAACTGTATTTGATCTGTTGCCCACTGATAATACTCTGTTGCAGCAAAGGAAACCCAAGTAATAGTGTCATTTTTCTCATACTCTCCATCCTGTTAGTGCAGGGTGAGAAACCTGTTCAACTAGTGGAGTGGGGAAGTACCTGTTGCTCAAAAGCAGCTTTTCCCGCTAATTAAGGAATGACATTGATGCCTACTTGAATCAATCCATCTAAGTAAGTTGAAAGTTGGTCTTTAACACAACTTTTGTGGTAGGGGGAACGGACAAAAGGGTAGTCACAGCCTCATTCCTGTATAAGAACCTAAAGGAAAAATGAGCATCAGATCATGTAGCTGGGGGCAAGGAGGGAATTCTTGTTCTTACCTTACTTTGAGAACAAGTCATATGTAGATTTCTCCTTCCCAGCAGCTTGCTTGACTATAGTTAACACTTCTTTAGTTATATATTTTCATTGTTTTGAGCAGCAGATACTTTAGCAATTTGCTTCAATTAGGGAAGTGTTCCATCTGGGCGGAGTAGAGTGAAATCCCCAAAAAGGGCTTTCCATTATGGAGATTCCAAAATAGAATGCTATGTTTTTTCTAAGTGCAGTGTAACTAGTGAACTATTTAAGCTTCAGTCCAAATCCAGCCGGAAGACATATGGCTCCAGGGGATAAACTGGGTTCATAATTTGGACCAGTAGGTTTACAATTGTGGCACAGTTGGCTTATATGAAAAGGCAGAACATAGAAGTCTGACAGACAACACGATTGACTGATTGACTTCATGTTAAGCAATTCATGGTGGTATCTTATCTGCATTGTACACTGTACACTGATGTATGGTATACACTTTGCTGCATCTGACGCTAATAAGAGCTGTGCTAAATATAACCTTGGGACTGTCAGAGCATGATGGCACTCATTACCTTCATACGAACAATGGCATTGACTGGTGGATTGTGTTGCTTCTCTTCAACTCTAAACAATCCTCTCTTTTTAATAGGAAAACATATTTGATCAATCCAGAATGACCCCAAAGACTCCCATGAAAAATGAACCAATTGATTTATCAAAGCAAAAAGGCTGCACCCCAGAAAGAAATCCAATTACACCTGTTAAGCTTGTCGACAGACCTCTGGCAGATCCATGGACCCCCACAGCTAACCTGAAGATGCTTATTAGTGCTGCTAGCCCTGACATGAGGGACAGGGAAAAGAAGAAAGAGCTCTTTAGACCAATTGAGAACAGTGAGCAGAATGATGCTTTTCCTGATTCTGTACAGGTAAGAGACTTGACCTAGTAAGCTTGGACATAACTGACACACAATGCCCTCTACTTGCTGCAGGCTGACTAGTTAATTGATATTTTATTACTTGGTTTAAAAAAAAAAAAAAAAAAAAAAAAGACTTATTTCCTCAGTCTTTCTGCCATTCACCTTTACTAGGAGTAGAGAGCAGCACTATTTGAAAGCATCCTCAAAGATGACCATTTATATAGCAACACCAGTGTGCAAGCCATTTCAGACAAAGATCACCATCTTAAAAGCTTACTAAGTATTTCTTCAGATACTCAGAGAATGGATATGGTTACTTCCCCTCCCTCGCTAATTATATCATTTTCAAACTAAGGCCTAGCCACAATGAGAGGAAAACTGCCAAGTCAGTTAAACAGATTCAGCATAACAGCTCATTTGGCTACTGTACAACTGTTTTAAAGACAGGCTAACCGAATCTTGGGCATTTTTTATAAATATGGTTTTAGAAGTTGTATACCTTACCCACACTGGATTGGCAAACCATATTTATACCTCATTCAGCAAAACACAGCTCCACATCGAACAGTCAGGATGAGGGTAGTCAAAAATTACACCTGAATGGTTTCCCGATTAAGCAGGATTTTACATTCAGCGTTGTTTTTTTTGCTAGGGGATTCTGCTCCCCATCCTTCCTGTTTTTAAAAAAAAAACAAAAAACCTCTAAGCATCTTAGAGCAGGAGGAGAGCAATTTCAGCTTTTATCCAACAGTAGTGAGCTCCTTCCTCCCCTCCTTTTGTTTCTTGCTCCAGGAACCACTAGCTCCCCATTCCAAGTTATTGCTCATAAGATGCCCCTTTTGCCAGTGGATCCAACATCAGCAACATGAAACTAGAATCTAGTCACTAGGCCCTCGTTCTAAGAAAATGCTATTTTATAGGCATAAAGGCTCACATAATTCTTTAGGATCGAGTATGGCACTGAACCTGTTTGAACAGTGGTGGGGGAAGACAGAGCTGGGGCAAGCAGACTAACAAAGTTATTTGAAAGATCACTCGTAACTTAGCTTTCAACAAGCGGTGTGTACAGAAATATGCTACATTAAATTTTAGTTGTTTCCTTCTCCAAAAGGATAACTGAAATAATTGCTAGGTTTGGTTAAGCAATGTGGCCTAGTGGATAGAGCACTGGACTGGGACTGAGGAGTCTTAGGTTCTATTCTAAGCTCTACCATTGCCTGCTGGGTGATCTGGGCAAATCACTTCACCTCTGTGCCTCAGTCTGCCCATCTGTAAAATGGGGATAATAATATTGACCGTCTTTATAAATAGGGCCCTACCAATATCACGGCAATAAAAAAAAACATGTCACGGACCGTGAAATCAGCCTTTCCCCATGAAATCTGATCTCCCCTGCTGCTGGTAGCCTGGGGCTCCTAGCTGCTAGTCCGGCTATGCTGGAGAGGGGCAGGAATTGTCCTTCCCGTGCATGGCTGCTCTTGGTGGGGAGATCAGACCTACCTCCACCGGTAGCACCAAAATGAGGGTGGTACAGCCTCACTTCTGCGCTGCAGCAGTCCAGGAGCTGGGCTGGGAGCTTCTCCCCACTCCACCCCCTCAACCCTCCCCGGTTCCTGACACGGCTCTGAACCCTGAGCTCGTGGCTTCCTCCCCCAGCAGCTCCTGAGGCTGGGGGCTTCCAATCCTTCTCCCTGCAACCCAGGCTGGGGGATTCCACCCTCACCGCTCTCCCCCCCCGAGTCGAGGCAGCCCAGGCTCTGGGCTTCTGCTCCCTGTCGCTCCAGCTGGAGGTTGGGGCACCCTCCGCCGCTCAGGACTTCTACACACACACCCCCACCCCCAGTGGCTCCTGCCTTCCTCCCCCAGCAGCTCTGTCCAGGGCTGGAGGTGTCCGCTCCTGCCAACTGCAACTGGGGTAGCCTGGGTTTGGGGCTTCCACACCCTTCACCCCCCCCCCCCCCCCCCCCCCCCCCCCCCCCCCCCCCCCCCCCCCCCCCCGGCTTCTGCCCCCTGCTGCTCCAGCCAGGGCTTGGGGCGGCTTGGGGCTTCCTCACCACCACCCCAGCCGCGGTAATCCAGGCTTGGGGCTTCCGCCCTCTCCCCCCGCCCCCGCCAGAGCTCGGGGCAGTCAGGACTCGAGGCTTCTTCCCCCAGGGCTCCTGCTGGGGCTCAGAGTGACCCAGTCAGGGTTTCCATCCTGGGGCTTCTTCTGGGGCTGGGGCACCCATTTTTCCAGGAGGCCTCCAAATTGGCCAGGGGCCCCTGCCTTAATCTGTCACTGGCCTGGACTAGCACCTAGGAGCCACAGCTGGGGCACTCCTAGCAGCATGGGGGAGATCCTACCCACCACCACCTCCCAGAACCTCCTCTAACTGCAGGAAGCTCAGAGGCTGCTGCCTAGGCAGCACAGAAGTGAGGGTGGTAATCTTGGGATGCCCCCCCCCCCCACAACAACTTTGCACCCCCCCCCCCCCCCCATAGTCCCATTTTGGGTCAGGACCCCCACAGTTACAACACAGTAAAATTTCAGATGTAAACATCTGAAATCTTGAAATTGACCAATTAAAAAACCCTCTGGCCATGAAATTGATCAGTATGGACTGTGAATTTGGTAGGGCCTTATTTATAAAGCACTTTGAGAGCTACTGCTGAAAAGCTATATAAATATTATTATTACGCATTTTAAAAAGTAGTTATTGACTAAGTAGTACAGTAAAGTTGGTTTAAAATGGAGTTTAATTTAGCTATTGTGCACATGACTGCTTCAAGTATTCTGAACTTCTTGAGTATGTTACTTAGAGCAAGTTGCTAGACCATATTTCAGCTTTTGTTAAATTTACCCTCATTAACGAAATCTTGTCTGTGGAAAATAGATTACAAAAACTTTAGGTGAAAACTGCAGTTTTCAAACCATTTAAAAACCAAGGGCATTTATTCCCAAGCATAATATGTTGCAAGGGGATTCATTACTCACGCTGCAGTAAGAGGTAGTTGAGATACTGCAAGTCTTAAGAGTAAACAAGTTCACAGGCAATTGACATACACAACTTCACTCTAACAAGAGAATCAATACTTCAGAATTACTAGTCCAAATAAAAATTACAGTCAGTTCATTGTTTAGGGGCTATTGTAACAAACATACCTTCTTATATATACCTGAGGTCTCCAGCTTTCAGGAATACTACAAGGGCCTACTCATTCTTTTCTATAGGATTTTATTCAGTTAACAGCCTGCCAAAATGTTAAAAAGCCCAAAATGCTGAGACAGCTGAATTTTATCCCCCAGAACTAGGGTCACATGCCTCTGAGCTCTTAAAGCAATATACCCACAAATAGAGGGATGGTGGAATTTCTGTGCAGAGGTTTTTCAGGAGCCCTCTGGTGGTTGGTAGACACCTCTGGTCAGTGACACTCCAAGGTGTTTGCAGAAATCCTCCTTTTTATGGTCTCAAAAGGGAATGTTACTTCCAAATAGGGTCTTATCATCTATTGGTGGTGGGAACGTAGTTACACCTTTTGTGTCCTCCAACACCTGGCCACCATGGGATGTTCTTGTAAATGCTTTCATAATGATCTCCACTGTATCTGGATTTTGGATAAAACAAGTTCATGAGTCAAAACATGTGACGCAGGTGCTTAGAGAGACGATCACATTCTAAGCCTGTATGAAGGCCCTTGGGCATGTGTATTTTATCTTTTGTAACAGTAGTCTGAGCTTGAATGTTAGAATCTGAAATGTTCCCTGTTTTGCTATTGTCATGCCTGTTGAAGCTCTACAATAAAGGAATAACATTTATTTTTCAACAGTATGATATGGTAGATGATGGCACAGTGGATGAATTTGAAAAGCAGAGACCCAGCAGAAAACAGAAGAGCTTAGGACTCTTGTGCCAAAAGTTTCTAGCTCGCTACCCAAGTTACCCTTTGTCAGCAGAAAAATCTACCATTTCTTTGGATGAAGTGGCTTCTAGTCTTGGTATGTATGCCTGAAATAAATGCTGCAAGAACTGGACAACTTCAGTCTTTTAAGATATGTCTACGACATAAAGGCACTTAAAGTAAAATAGATCCCATTTAAAAGAACTGACCTATTCGCAGAATACATTTAAGGTCTGATTTTTTTTATTATTATTTATTTATTTTATTTTTTTGGGAGGTGCTGGATGTGCCCTTCTAGTTAAATTAAGCAAGAGCTGCAGGTTCTCAATACTTAAGAAGATCTCTACCACTACATTATTATATAACCCTGTCATTTAAAAAAAAAAGTTGCAAATCACTCTGAGTGCTCTCATGGTGAACTAATCCTGCTGCTAAATATGTATGCCTAGATTTTTATTTTCCTGCTAATTGAAGTCTGAGCAATAAGCAGCAGGGTTTATAAAGAACAAATCATACAAAAGAACTGTGGTGAATTTTTGGATAGAACTACAAATTGGTGGATGAGGGAAATCAGTAGGTTTTATATCTTGGTTTCAATAAATCATCCAATACAGTAGCTTCCAGAATCTAAATAGCCAAATTGTCTTGGACGTAAACAATGTCTTGCACACTGAAAACTGTCAGAAGGACTGCAAAAAGGGGAATGATAAATGGCAATGTGTTGAACTGGGTGGAGGCATCTAGTGGTGTGGTTCAGGGACCAATGTTAGCTTTGGTCGTCTTTAACATCCTCTTTAGTTATCTGCAAGTAGTAAACTGCATGTTAACTAAACTTACAAGTCAGACTTAATTGGGAGCTGTTGTGAACCTCATCCAGGACAAAAAAATAACACAAAGGGACCCAGAGAGACAATAGATAATAGAGATAGCAAAATAAGACTCAGCCTGAATAAATGCAAAGTATTGCATCTGAGAAAAATAATTCAGATTTATTTAATAGGGAACAGATCGCAAATTAGACAAGAACTTGCAGAAAATTCAATGCAGTTTTTATATTTTGGGAAGGAGGATGGAGAGGGAACAGAGATGGGATTTCCTCCCTATGTGGCTCTGGTGAGACGGCTCCTAAAGTACTTTCTGAGGTGCCCAAAAATGACTTAGTGAAACAGAAGAGAATGCAGAAAAGAATAAATAATAGCTAAGGACTGATTTCTATGGTAATCATTTTTTAAGAATTTTTTTTAAATGAATTGTTGTTTTAAGTATTAGAGTTATCCCCATTTAATATGAAATCCCAGTGCTCTGCCCTCATGAAGCTGAACACATGTAGTCCTCCATTGCTAACTGGAAATGAAATTACTTGTTTTTTTTTTCCTTTTGAGGAATATTTCATTGGTGACTTAAAACAAAGGAGTTTGTTTAAATGTACTAGTAGAGTTTGTGTCTTATTTAAAATAGTGGTTTGTTTTCCCCTTTGGTTTTCATTTCCTATACCACTGCTGATCTTTGTGTAGCAAATAATGGCTTGAATGTAGATTTTTGCCATCAATAGATAAGGCTGTATTCACACAGCTCCTGGCTATGAAAAATCCATTTACGAGTCACAGCAGTACACAGTGCTTCCCAGGCTCTGCTCAGGGCCTATGGTACCTGGGCAGCCTTCATTAATAGGGTTCCCAATAGTTCTCTGGCCACAGATTAAAGCTGCACTTCTCTGGCTGCACCCATGAGAGAAGACAGAGGTGCAAACACCATCTCCTCTCTCCCAGGGTTAAAGTGCCTGGGGTACAGTCTCTCCCTGTGATAGAAGTGTATGAGTCAAGCCTACAGGTTTTAGCTTAGATGTCTGTCTGTTCCCTCCCTTCCTGTTTATCTACACATTCTTCAGCTAATATCTAATATCACTGCAACTCTCCTGCTAAATAAATCTTATTGTGAGGGATCTGATCCCGCATTTCTTGTTCACCCAAAATTCCCACTGAAGTCCATAGGAATGTTAAGAAATGCAGGATCAGACTGCAGATGGAGACTAAAATTATCTCAATACATTACAGGGTGCATAGATTCTCACTGACTCTAGCAACTTAATCTTGTTTCTTCTGAACAGCTTCTTAGCCCATTGGTAGAATACTAAGGATTGGGATGGGAGGGAGGGTGACAATGGTGCACTTTGCTAAAAATATATATCTTGATCTTATTTGTTTTTGGGCTCCAGTGCCTGTGTTTGGGGGTAATGTAGGGCTGGGAATAATTGTACAAATATCTTGACAATGTGCCATCATCTCCTTTCCCATCAACATACCACCAGTATGCTGGCAAGCACTGGAGTTATAATAATAATATATGGAGATATACCTATCTCATAGAGCTGGAAGGGACCCTGAAAGGTCACCGAGTCCAGCCCCCTGCCTTCGCTAGCAGGACCAATTTTGCCCCAGATCCCTAAGTGGCCCCCTCAAGGATTGAACTCACAACCCTGGGTTTAGCAGGCCAATGCTCAAACCACTGAGCTATCCCTCCCCCCTTTTGAGTTCTATGCAGCGAATCATGTAGGAGAGGGTTTATGGTTCTGGTGCTCAAAGGAACTAGTCTTGTAAAATATGTCTACGTATGTATAGCACTCAGTACTTTAGTAGCACATTTCACTCAAAAAATCTCCATGCACTTTAAAACACTAACAAATTGGAAAGTCCCAGTACCCACATTATTATCTATATTTTACAGATGGGTGAACATTAGGGAAATCTTTCAAAACTTCTCACCATTACTAGTGCTTGTTCCGCTCCACTGCTGGTAGCAATACTGTGAGCCCTAAGGCAGACAGCTGTTGCCAGCACTTTGTCATTTAGACCAGTTCTTAGTGGGGTTAGATGACTGTTTAAAATGGTGACTGCAGGCATTGGCCTGGTTGTGTTCAGGCTCCAAACACTGCTAACACTAGTAGAGCTGAATCAGAGTTGGTACCCATGGGGAATTTTTGAAAATTTTCCTTTGTGTAGATGAGGTCAGAGATTAAAGTCCAGCTCTTGCTCCCATTGAAGACTATAGGCCCAGTTCTCCATTGCTTTACACGTTGTGACGTATTTGATGGTGCCTGTAATTTACACAGTACTACACAAGTGCAAGGCAATGGAAAATCAGGCCCAGTGGCTATACTCCCATTGATTTCAGTAGGAGCAAACTCTGTGACTTACCCAGGGAAATGATGAAAGAGGGAACTTGATGTGAGTAGATCTTGTTCAGTGCGCGATTATACAAAAAGGAGAGAGTAGAAGCATGTTTAAGAATGGGCATGCTTTTAAGTCTCTTTCTTCCTTAAAACAGGAGTTGAGCGTAGGCGCATCTATGACATAGTGAATGTTCTGGAATCGTTGCACCTCGTTAGCCGTGTGGCCAAGAATCAGTACTGTTGGCACGGACGACACAGCCTGAGTCAAACTCTGAAAAACCTTCAGGAAATAGGAGAGCTCCAGAAGTACGAAGAACAGATGGCTTACTTCCAGCATAAAGAGCAGGACCTTGAGTATAAATTTGGAGACTGTAAAAAGGAGACCTTTCCGGATTCCCAAGACAGACAGTTACTTGACTTTTCGGAGGCAGATTGCCCCTCTGGTAAGCTGACTAACGGTTGATGTGTACAGATGCAGTCATAGTGTTCAACATACATTGTGGCTTTTTTCTTATTTAATTGATTTATTTTTTTTAAATGTAAAATGCACAATATTGCTTGTGAAAGGTGCTGAATTCACCACTTTAGAGATAAGGCTCCTCTTTTTATTCATAGTGCAGGTACAGCACAGATGGCAGCAATTCCAGTCTTTCCCCTCTCACTCAGTGGCCTGTCCATGACAGGTCTCTTGAAACACTTATTAACTAGTTATGCTAAACAATCTGTTCCACCTTGTATGTAGCTGTGACGCTCTGAGTAAGTTTCCAAGACCTGAAGAAGAGTTCTGTGTAAGCTTGAAAGCTTGTTTCTCTCACCAACAGAAGTTGGTCCAATAAAAGATATTACCTCACCCACCTTGTCTCTCTAGTTTCCATACCAGCCTTTTGTGAAGGACTTTGTCAAACATTTTGTTTCTCTCTTTCCCCCTCTCCCCTTCTGACTGGTAAATGGTGCTTTGTCCTCACCTATAACAGAGGGCCAGAACTTCCACTCTGTTACACTGGTCAAATGTTGGTATAAACTCCATGGCACTCAACAGTTATACTGTAATGGAGCAGGGAATCAGGCCCAGACTCCGTAACATTTAAAACCAATTTTTTACACTTTAATTTTTATTACCTTTTGAAGACGACTAAAATGCTGTTGTCCATCTGCCTTACATAATTATTTGCTACCTATAAAAAGATTTGTTTTCCAACAAGGAAACACTTTACCCTTGTTGTGCATGAGAAACCTTCTTAATGCTTTCTTGTCTATGATAGATGACATGCTAAAAGACTCTCATTTTGTTTGTAACGCAGCATCTGCAAACAGCAGAAAGGACAAGTCATTACGGATTATGAGCCAAAAGTTTGTCATGCTGTTCCTTGTCTCCAAAACCAAGATAGTCACTCTTGACATAGCAGCAAAAATACTGATAGAAGAAAGCCAGGATGCAGCAGATCACAGCAAGTTTAAAAGTGAGTATTACTGTTAAGAAATGGATTAATCATCCAGTCAGCAGGGAAAATGGAGGCACATTCAGATTGACATCTGAGATTTTTTTCAATCTCAGACAGCATGGATAGAATCATCTGTGATTAAGGGGTTTTTAACTATAACATATAAAACTTTAATCATAAAAAATACCCTTGTCCTAAATATTCAGATATACTGGGAGGGAGGGAAGAGAAGAAGCATTCAGCTGCACAACTTGTATTTTATGGGTGTTGTCATCCAGCTACATCATCATTCAATTCATTGGAGTTGTAGGAATTATAAAAACAAAAAAAGGATTGATAAGAGTTTTCTCCTATGCTGCTGCCTTCAGGATGGGATGAAATATTTTTATCAAGCAATTCTGCTCTTGCTGGGAAATGCATCCATTGGACAGAAGGAAGAGAGGATGCTTTTCCAAAGTGACTTGTGCATAAACTGACGTACTTCCTTTTAACCTATTCCCAAAAGTTACTGTGGCATTATGGCAGAAATTCATTAGCTTGTACAGCAGTGGTCCCCAAACTTTTTCTGTTGTGCCCCCTCCTTACCCATAATCGAACCTACCCTCCCCTCTCCCCCCGGGAGCCAGGGGCCGGAGGCCATGGCCAGAACGGAGCTGCGGCCGGGAGCGGAGCCGTGGAGGGGGCTGGGGCTGGAAGCCACAGCCGGGAGAGGAGCCTGGGAGCTGGGGGCCGCAGCTGTGGCTGAGGACAGAGTGGGGCTGGGTGATGTTCCCTCCCTGCCTCCCGTGGGGGCTGACTTGGGCCCCACTCATCCCCCCCCAAAAAAAAACATTCCTCCAGGCTCCCTAGGGGGGTGTGCCCCGCAGTTTGGGGATCACTGTTGTACAGGCGTATTTACAGTATATTTCTTTACACTTTTGTTTACCTTTCAGCAAAGGTACGAAGACTGTATGATATCGCCAACGTTCTGACCAGCTTAGGGCTCATAAAGAAAGTGCATGTCACAGAAGAAAGGGGTCGCAAACCAGCCTTCAAATGGATTGGGCCTGTGGAATTCAGTGGAAATAGTGGTAATTTGTGTTGTTTGGCGGTTGGGAGTGGGAGGGTTGTCTGTTTGTTTGTGTATTTTTCTGGAACTTTCTTCCAGGGTGGATTGATTTAAACTGAGGCTTTCCACTTAGTGATTTAAATCATCAAATTTTAATAACTCTTCCATTTGTACTTCTGCTATTTTCTAAAGAAAGGTACATTCTCACTGGTTAATATAATCATTAAAATATGTTGATTTACAACTAAATAGAGCCTTTACATTCGATTTTGAACTTTTTTTTTTTTTTGCTACCTAGGCGGGTACACAATAACTATATACATTTATATAAGCAATTATATAGCTTAATATTGTCAGATTCTTATTAATTAATTGTACATTTTTAGTATGTTAGAAAATGGTGAATGATATATTGCTTATTTACTACAAAATTAATTTTGTGCTCATGATTTGTGTCAAGCTGCATTATGATGGTAACTGGAATTTAATTAAACACACAACCGCATATAACATTTGTTTTTATTAAACAAAATAAGCCCTTAATACAGTACATGACCTAGTGTGCCAAATTTATAAAGCCAGACCTCAAAAGTTAATCAGGGAAAAACAAGTTATTTCTTTATATAGAAAAGCAGCCTTTCATGGTTTTTTTTGATAGAGGCTCATGGATTCAGGATATTTTATTTTTTATTTAAGAGATTAGAAGTTTAGGCCTTAACAAAATTTGTATTAATATCAGATTTATTTTTAAACTGCTTTATTTTTAAAGAAAAACTTACAATTTTTTATTTAAATTGGATTTTGTTATTTAAATTATATATGTTCTTTATTTAAATCAAATTTTTTTTCTTCAAAACGATCAGTTTTTTGTTTGTTTTTTTAAACCACCCTGCTCTTTCCCAAATTTTACATGGTTGTTTTCTAGTTGAAGAGTGAGTCAGAATTCATTACCTTCTGTACCCATAAACGTGTAATGTCTGAATTTCCTAATGTAGGTCACCTATCTAGGCAGCCTTTAAAATCGCTGCCAGAATGTAAGGGAAGGGGAGAGATTGGAGATATTTATGGATACATTTGTTTTTGTTTTTTGTTTTTGCATGTTACACTAGTTTAAGGTGCAAGGCAATGGAAAATCAGTTCCTTAGGGCCACATTCTGGCCCATCCAGTGGCCCCCTTTGTGCTGCAAAGGGTCAATAAATCTGCCCTAAACAGGCAGCTGACTATTCCCCCTACATGGGGAATCACCTGGGTGGTGCAGAGCTGCTCCTCTGCCTCCTGTCCCCTGACATGGGGAGTTTGTTTCAGGAGATAAAGGGCCTGGCCATGGTGTGCCTACATCCTGGCGATCCTTGGCTCCCAAAGTAGAGCCCTTATGCTCTTTATTTTAGGGCTGGCCAATCCTAGGATAAAGGAGAAGTAAGGGTTAATGTTAATGATACTTTGCCCCATCTTCCCATTTTTCTCCCCACAGCTGCTCCAAGTAGAGCTTAGATGTCGCCCAGGATCTTGAGCTACATACAGTCCTGGAGTGGGTAGGGGGGACCTTTTCTTGTCCACTAGCTCTGACATAGTTTTGTGGTGTTAGAATAGTGTAGGGTTTAAAGGGGTTTTCTTCTGCTGTGTCCGTAGCAAAGCTCCACGACGTGGCAGAAGCTACCATGACAACAGGTGTCCTTCAGGTGATAACTTTACAAAAACCAATTCCTTTAGATGATCCGAGAGCTGATGTTCCAACATCTGCTGCTTTACCAGAACTGAAAAGAGGGGCGTGTGCCCAACATCAAACCTGTGCTAATGGAAAACAGAGGCTCGCACGGCATGCTTCATTTAACACTGTTCATCCTTCTGAAGGGATCAAAAGGAAGGTCAACTCTGAACCCAACAGCCCACATAGGGAGAGGCAAGGTAACTACCAAGAATTGTTGCTCTTTCCTAACCCATTGTGTCTGCCACTAGCAGTCACTTTCAGCCTTGGAGCAGCACTCTTATTTTTCAGTAAATTTTCTGTTCTCTACACACTGGAAGCATGGTGCTATTTCTTCTGTTGAAATTTGGCACAGACAGATTAAGATTCTTTAAATAGAAAGAGAACAGATTTTTATTGTCTGGTTCCTGGTAAAATGGAGTTTACTGTAACAATCCAGTTTATAGCACTTTCACACTTTAGAATTGTAAAGTTATAAAGCAATTACAGGTCCTTCCAGAATTCCCTGTCAATTGTCCGAAGCCTGCACGTGCTGAGTGCTTCTTGCATGGAATTGAGGGTGCTCAGCTCCTCGGAAGTGCTGCTCAAACTGAATAGTGAATGTTATAAAAACATGCCTTGGTAGAAAAACTGCATTCCAGTCTGTATTACCAATATGAAAATGTGCTTAGTAAATCTATGTAATTAATTCAGTGTCCCATTGTTCTTTCAGCTTGCATTGTAGGTTCAGATGAATACTGCTCCAAAATGATAAATCTAGCAGCTGTCTGCAGACAGAAGATGGAAAAGGATACAAAGTAATTTGGATCTTAAAACTTGCAGTCTGCTCAGTTCCCTGCCCTGTGCATTTTAATTTAAGGTCAAATTCTGTACTTGGGATGGAGATCTATAATTTCCAGTGACTTCCATTAGAGGATAGAAATTGGCTCTCAGGGTGACTTTTGTTCTCCCATGTGCATGTAAAAGATTCACACCAACATGCATCACATTTTAACAGAGAAATAAAACAGCTATTGAGATTTTCAAAGCAGTCTAGGGGATTTAGGCACATCTTCCTATACAATTAATGGACTATATATGTATAAATTCCCTGGAGTGTTTTGACATTTTCATACAATATATTTATATTGGAAGCTTAGGACTACAAGCTCCCCTACCATGAGTAGGGCTCCGTGTCTATCACGGAGATTGTAGAAGTCACAGATTCTGTGACTTTCCGCGACATCTGTGACTTCTGCAGCAGCCAGTGTGGCTGACCCCAGGGCCAGCCGCTTGGGTGGCTCTGCAGCCAACTGCAACAGCCATTGCTCGAGCAGCCCCGGGCATCTGGCCCTGGGGACTGCCCAAGCAGCCGCCAGTGTGGCTGGCCCTGGGGACCGCCTGAGCAACAGTGCTGAGGGCGACCGGAGCAGCCACTGCTTGGTGGCCCCCGGCAGCGGTCCCGGGGCAGCCCCCAGCAGCTGTTGCTGCTGGCCCTGCCCCTCCCATCAAGCAGTGCCCCCCCTCCTTGAGCAGCGGCTCCCCGGCCCCCCCCCCGCAGCAACGGTCCCAGGGGCAGCTGGAGCAGCCGCTGCTCGGTAGCCCCCGGTAGCTGGTGGGCTGGCCCTGGAGTGCCCCCATCCCTGCAGCAGCCCCCTCCCCCCCAACCAAGATTTATAGTATAAGTCATGGACAGGTCACGGACTGTGAGTAAATCATAGCTTTAACCATGAGCTTTTTCCACCCCAATGGGGCAAGAAAACTGAATTTGGACTCATTCTTCATTCTTTTGTTAGGGTTGTGAGGGTTCAGTTCCCTTAACCAGTCTCAGATGAGCTACCAATAGGCCTGGCATCCACTGGCAGGCCCAGGCCCAGAGTCACAAAGGTATTTAGCCACCTAACTTTTACTGTGACTTTGGGCCCCAGTACCTCTGGGCTGGTTCCCAGCCCTATGGCAGCATGGTTCTTAAAAATAGCCCATGCACACACTGGCTGCTGAATCCAGAACCTTTACGGGGGTTTTGGACTTGTGGAAGTGCAACCTGCGCTGGTTGAAATTTTTGACAAAAAATGTTTCAATCAAAATTTTGAAGCAAAAAAATAGAATTTCCATCTTGCAATTGTGAAGAAATAATTCTTCCTCTCCCCTTTAAAAAAAAAAAAAATTCTCATTTTTTCCAATGGAAAAAGGGGGAAAGTTTTTAATAGCTAAGAGATAGTGGGATTCTTCCCACTAAAATGAAACAAAATATTTCTAACAAAACGATGAATCTTTTAGGGTTTTTAACCAACTCTCCACGCAAATTAATACTGACTTTACTCATTAATTTGGAGCCAGAATATGCTAATGAGAGCAACTGTTTGCTCCCCATCTAAAAGGGTGGGGGTTAAGCCCCACGGAGAAGCTTTTGTGGAGGAAAGGGGTAAGCATGCTGCAGAGCTGTTCTGCTCCACTGCCAAATTCCAAACACCCTCTGCTAACGTAGGTGAGAATAGCATGGAGCCCTTAATGTGTGGGCGCATGTTGTATCTCCCTGCTAGCACTTATTGAAAGAACTGAATGGTAGTACAGCAAAAGAATCTGTGAGTTAGCTTCTCTGTGGTTTGACGTGATATGTAAGTGACTGATAAAGTGTTTGATAATTACTGCACTCTGTCAGGTAGTCTCCACACATAACCCCAGAGATCCTCACTGTTTTATTTTAAGGGCGGTTTATAGGGATGTCATTCTGAACTAAACACTTTTTTTTTCTCTTTTCCTTACATCTTTTAGGAGTAAAATTTGTGCCACTGAAACAATCTTAAATTCATTGAGGAACCCAGCTATAATCTCTCCTTTCTCTGTTCTTCCGGATCCTGGGGACTCTGATTTTTGCCTTAACCCCTTACCTCACCCAGTGTTTCCTGTTGCTCACTCAGACATGTCACACCTCTCTCTGCCAAATGGTATGAATGGCCAAGTTTTGCAGACTCCCACTTCGGCAGCCTCCAAAACAGAGAATGGGAAAACTGCTCTGCTCCCCAACCAGCCTTTTGTTTACCTCCCCTCTGCATCTCTCTTCATGCTGTGTGGCAGTCCTCAGGAAAGTCTGTTGAGGGAGAGCCTTCCAACTACAGGAGAAAAGTGCAACAGAAGCCCTGAGGGGCAGGCCTCACCCCTAAAGCCACAAGCTGCTGTTTTTGCTGTTAACTATCACAAGCGTAGTTCCCAGAAGTGTGCGTCTCTCTCCACGCCTGCAACCAGCATAGAGCCAGCTGCTAAAAGGAAGACTATGGAGCAGAGTGATGTCCCCCTCTCATTGGTGCTACCCAAGGTAGGGAAGTGCATTTAATTGATACCCAGCTTTGTTGCTAAGGCTGAGAGCAGGGGAAAGATACTTATGTTACTTGAAATAGTCTTTTCTGCAGATGCACATTCACTGCAGATACCTATTTAGAGAAACAAATGCCACCTCCCCGCACAAGTATAATCTGGGGGAAGAAATACATTTGGTGAAGCATTAATTGGAAGAGGTGTGCTGTGCCTTTGGTGAAAAATGACTGCCTCACAATGAGGCACAGATCACCTGTTCCTCATTGTGAGCCATGGCCCAGATCAGTCCCTACCACAGAAAAACCTGTGAGAGGGGAAGAAATCTGTGAGGATTCCTCTCCACATTGTCCTGTCACTGGAGCTGCCTTCAAACCTGGCAGTTCCACAGGAGACATTGTTCCTCCACACCAGCTCTTGTCCCAGCAGGGTTCACCCTGGCAGCATGGCTCATTCTACATGGCCACAGGAGAGGTGATCTGCATCTTCCCCTCTTCCCTGTCTCGCCTCCCGCTCTGTCCTCCTAGTCCAACTTCTCCTCTCAGCAGGATGAGTGGGTGGGGAGAGGATGGGGCCTTGGAGGCCAATGAGCCACTTTCTGCAAAGAGGAGGATCACATCCAGAGTCCACTCCAGGTGCTGAAGTAGGGGGCATGTCCTGGCCCCACGTCTGTGTTTGTATCTGAGTTGTCTGGGGCATCTACAAGGGATCTACAATCCTTGTTGAGTTTTTCCTTCAAATTAAAAAAAAAAAAAGCCCTCTCCAGGGGTATTTTTGCAAGAGAACTACATCTATTTAATAAGTCTAAGCATTTAAGGTGAAATTCAGCCCTGTGCAGATGGTCCATGCACCGTGCAGCCCTCAAACCATGACTTCAGTGGTGCATAGGCCTTGTGCTGGCCCTCTGCACCAGGGTGAATTTTCACTCTTCAGTCAAGGAAGGCATGTGAGAGATGGTAGCTCATATACTATTTTTTAATTTGGACTCTTCCTTCCTAATTCTGTTTTTGCTCAGAAACCTTTTGAGCCACCTGATGTAGAATATCCCCTGGGAAGCAGCTGTGCCTCTAATGTGCATCCAGGAGCTTTTCATCTTGACTTAGGAAGTCCTGCTGCTGCTGACGAGGCTGCAGAAGAGGATACAACTAAACCTTTCGATTCTCAGGAGCAGGAAAAGCAATCTCGGAACAGAGACCTTGAAGATCCCTCACAGGGAAAAGAGCACATCTCTCAAGAAAATACCAAACAGCCCTTCTTTCCACAGTATCTCTATGTGCAGCCAGCTGCAGGTAAGGACTATAGATACACAGGGAAACATTATGACTAAATGATGAGGCCTAAATTTGAACATTTAGGCATCTTAAGTGAGGTTCTTAAATCCAGATTTGGGTACCTAAATAAAAGTGACCTGAATTTCAGAAAACCTGATCATCCACAAATCCCACTGAAGTCAATGGGAGCTGCTTGTACTCAGCAACTCTCAAAACCAGTACACTTTTATTTAGTTACCTAAATATGGATTACAGTGAATAACCAGGGCTTCCCATATTCCCATAGTAACACGCATTACCCATCACAATAGTCCTGTTCTTTGGAACCTAAATTGCCTTTTTTTGTTTTTGTTTTAGCCTTACGATTGTAGAGGGAACCTTGAAAAGGAGAATGTATGTCTGGTCTACACCTAAAACGTAGGTTGACCCAGCTACATTGCTCAGGGCTGTGAACATTTTCCCTGTGTGATGTAGTTAGGGCAACCTAACCCCCACTGCAGACACAGCTAGGTCAACCTAGCTACCACCTCTCTAGTGGGTGGATTTATGACAGTGACAGAAAACCTTTTGTCACTGTAGTGTCTACACTACAGCAGTGTAGCTGCAGCTATACCACTGTAGCGCTTGTAGAGTAGACGTAGCCTTAGTGTTTGGTGTCTTCATGAGCCTGAAATAATAGCTCTAGCAGGTGTGAACTGCCTCACTCATCTCAAGCAGGGCTTTGTGGATTCCACAGTCATGGAATCTATTTTTCCAGGATGTCATGCACTTCAGCACTGCTGCTGAAGAATTTGTCCTATTGCTGTTGCCAGGCTTGTGAATTCTTGTTTTCTGGCTCCCTGCCCTGCCAGGATCAGTTTGCAGGTGGCACAAGGGGTAGTTACTTGCATTACAATGTATGCTTTGGTCCATGGAGCTAGGCAGCAGGGAGCCAGAGCTGAAGTCCGGTTTGTAGCCAAGAGTGTGGAGAACTAGAAGACTAGGCTGGTGAGTTAAGCAGCCTGGAGAACACTGCAGCAGCTGAGGTCCAGGGAGTTGAGTTGCTCTCCTAAAGACAGTTACAAGCTTTCCCCTTTCCAGGCACCTGAGTGGGGTGTAGGGAGGAGGATTTTATGGCAACAGAGTAAGCTGCTGTGGAATGGAGAGGTTGCTCCCTTGGAATTTGGTCCCATTGTGACACTGAGTCAAAGACATTAGAGCTCCACATGGATGCAGGGGTTCACCTGTGTGGAGCAACTTACAGGCTGGGGGCCTTACTTTGAAATGTTGATCAAGGTGTTCAGAAGATCTGATAAATTGCAGGCCAGTTCAGATCCTATTGAAGACAATGAAAGTCTTTCCATTGACTGCAGTTAGTTTGATTGGGCCCTTAACAAGTGATTTTTTATAAATTTGTTATTTCTTTAAAGTAGGGCTGTCAAACGATTACAAATATTAATCATTAGATTTTATTTTAAATCACAATTAACCACAGTTTTATAATACTGTTAAACAATAATAGAATACCATTTATTTAAATATTTTTGGATATTTTCTTCATTTTCAAATACATTGATTTCAGTTACTACACAGAATACAAAGTGTACAGTGCTCACTTTATATTATTTTTATTACAAATATTTGCACTGTAAAAACGATAAACAAAAGAAATAGTATATTTCAATTCACCTCATACAAGTACTGTAGTGCAATCTCTTTATCGTGAAAGTGCCTTACAAGGTGGGGAATTACAGGTAGCACCCCATAAATGTAAACCAACTTGTTTGTGTGAGCGATTGGATGAACAAGAAGTAGGACTGAGTGGACTTGCAGGCTCTAAAGTTTTTACATTGTTTTATTTTTGAATGCAGTTATGTAACAAAAACAAATCTACATTTGTAAGTTGCACTTTCACAATAAAGATAATGCACTATAGAACTTGTATGAGGTGAATTGAAAAATACTGTTTCTTTTGTTTATCTTTATTACAGTGCAAATATTTGTAATCAAAAATAATATAAAGTGAGCACTGTATACTTTGTATTCTGTGCTGTAATTGAAATCAATATGTTTGAAAACAGAAAAACATCCAAAAATATTTATAATAAATTTAAATTGGTATTCTATTGTTTAACAATGCTATTAAAATGGCTAATTTTTGTAATTGAGTTAATTTATTTTGAGTTAATCGCTTGAGTTAACTGCAATTAATTGACAGCCCTACTTTAAAGTTGTGTATAAGTTTTTTTGTTTTTTTTAAAGTAGTTCAGCAAAATTTTTCTATTAGTGGGGAAACAAGTACTAAGTTTGTGTATACAGGGTGCAGCTTATGGTTCTTTTGTTATTTATACAATAGCAAATGGTGCTTGGTGCAATCTAAAGAGAGAAAAATATGAAAGGAAGATGAGAGGAAAGGTGGGGGTATAACAAATGTAGAGAGATTGAGCAGCTTTCTCAGGCATGTAGTTTGTTACCTTCATGTTTTTGCTTTTTCCTAAACAACTTCACTTTCTGCTTCTCCCTTTTACTGAATAACTGTTTAGTATGTCAAGTATCAGAGGGGTAGCCATGTTAGTCTGGATCTGTAAAAGCAGCAAAGAATCCTGTGGCACCTTATAGACTAACAGACGTTTTGCAGCATGAGCTTTCGTGGGTGAATACCCACTTCTTCGGCTTGTTTAGTATGGTTATGTCAATTAGCAAACTGCATTAATTCCTTAATCTTCTCTCTCTTTTTGTTTTAGGATTAAGTGGTTTTAACTTCCTGTTTTCTGCAAACCAAACCCCTGGTGCTGTTGGTCTGTCTGCAAGCCAGTTACCATCTCTTAGTGTTCCCTGTGTGGTAGTGCCGTCTACAGCCTTGGCACCCTTCCCTCTTATCTGTTCTCCAGCAATCACCAATCCACTTTCTTCTGCTCCTGCTGGCTCTTTTCCAAATATTGCGTCCACGAATTTCAGCATGCCTGGCCTAACGTCAACAACACCCGTCTTTATTGGCACCACAGCAATGGTTACTCCAAAGCCCTCCAAAATACCTTCAGCGGATCCACAGCAACCAGTTCCTTCTGCTGTACATTTGAGCCCTGTGCTTGGAAGATCTTGCAACACGGTTAAACTGGAATCCCCAGTTTGTACGGGGGCCCCAGTCACCCTTCTGAAACTACAACAGGTGAGGAATTAATTAATTAAAGGGAGGCTATACAAAAGTGCGATCCTGGGGTCAAGTGGCTGAGACTGAATGAAAGTGAATCAGTTTTGGAGTTATTTACTCAGCTTCACAGTGTGTGTGTTTGTCTGTCTGTCTCAGAGAGAGAGGATAACAAACTCTGGTGCAGTGGCTACCATTGCAGTTAAATATTTTTTTTAAAAACCCTGACAGGCTGAAGTGTAACGTTAAACAGATATGTATATCTGCAAGTTTGCTAGCACCATACAGTGAAGTAGAACAAACTATTACTCTTTCTCAGAAATCAGAGTCTGTGCTTTTCCCCAGTGCTCTGATTGGTAAGGCTGTATGAAAGTTGTGGGGCAGTTTTGAGGAGGGCAGGAAGGGTTTGGTTTAAAAGGTGCAGCCACACTTGGTTAAAGCTGTGGTTTAAGGCATGCAGCCTACCTTCCAAAGCAGGGCAGCAGCACAGAAGAGATGATGTGTGTCCTGCTTGGCTCTCAAAGGCAAGCATGACAATGAGGCAGCCAGGTAAAATATGAGTGGTGTTGCAACCACATGTGCCAGGTTACAACACCATTCACTCAAATTTGGCCTGGTCACCACCTCCTCCATGACGACTGTGAGTGACATTGCAACCTGGTTTACAAGTTCACGTTAATTTGGGTCACTCAAATTTGTGGTAACTATAAAAATTTGCGGTATGTGTTAAAAGTTGTACTTTCTGCAATAAAATTGCAGCCAGCAATTTTTTTACAGCCTTACAGATAGGCACTACCACTACAAATCTGTATTGTGTAAAGTAAATAAATAGGGCAGGGGCAGTGTGGCGCAGCAGGATTCTCAGTTTTAACTCCGACTGAGCCTCTGGCTGAAAAGTTGTATGAAGTATAAATCCTCCAGGCTCCACCTCCAATCTTTTACTGTAACCACTAAATAATACAGCCTCCTAGTGGTAGTGTCACTTTAGAGCGCTGAGCGAAAATATTGTATACAATGTATAGAGAAAAAGGATCTTAATTTAAAAAAAATTAGCACAGTGTTTGTGGTTTTTCTTGAGTAAAGAAATCACAAATACAAATTCAGAATGAGGAGGAAAACAGCTGTGTTTCATACTATAAATGAGATCAAACTGCATTCATTATAGTTAAGGCTACGATTTAGTCACAGGTATTTTTAATAAAAGTCATGGACAGGTTATGGGCAATAAGCAATAAACGAACTATAAATACCCCTAACTAAATCTGTGGGGGGGAGGCGCTACTGGGGGAGGAGCTAGGGGCCACTGCTGGGTGGGGGGGAGCGCCCCGAGGCCAGGGGCACCAACTGCTGGGGGCTGCTGAGCAGCGGCTGCTCCGGCTGCCCAGGGACTGCTGCTCAGGTGGTCCCTGGGGCCAGCTGCCCAGGGCCACCCAAGCAGCGGCTAGTGCGGCTGGCCCTGGGGCCATCTGAACACCGGCTCCAGAGAAGTCATGGAGGTCGCGGAAAATCACGGAATCCTTGACTTCCGCAACCTCCATGACAGACACAGAGCCCTACTTATAGTACATCACTACCTGCTTCTCATATCCACTATGCTTGTTTTTGCTTTAGTCTTACTTGTTTAAAATTATTATTTCACTACTGGGGAATGGCCGAGCCATTAAAGTAAGTTGTATTTTTGGATGTTTGCGAACTTAGGAAAAATGTAACCGAGAATTCAAAAGTCAGTCACAATATAACCACTAAAAAGAGTGATAGGTTGCATATCCAAGGAAAGTGATTGTGTTATAAAGCTCTCGCTAAAGTTTTCAAACCAGATGTTTAGCACTAGGCACCTAAAATCCATATTGGGCACCTGACAGTGAGGTAGGGAGGCACTTTAAACTGAATTTGTCTGATTTTTCAGTTGTGTAAATATGGATTTAGGAGCCTAATTTTAGACACCTGGTTTGAAAACTATCCATATGTCTAACAAATTGTGTGTGTTCTCACTTTTGGATAAGACATTTCTGAGTTGCTTTGTTTCATTTTTATAACTAGCCATCATCAACCCCACTTACTCCGAAGAGCATTCGTCCTACACATCACGAGGCATTTTTCAAAACTCCCGGCAGCCTTGGAGATCCTATTGCATGGAAGAAAAATGAAGGCAACCAGACCAGAAATGCCAGTTCTGTTCAGAGAAGACTAGAAATCTCAAGTAGTGGCAGTGACTAATCCAGCTCATTGCAAAGGTGTGGTCACATTGTAATATGACTTCATAGTTGTTACAAAAGAAACAGCTATCGTATAACAAGAGGAGCATGTTAAAATGTCATCCCTATTGGAACACTTCCCTGTTGTGTATTTGCCCACTAGTTCTTTAACTTTCTCTTTCATGAATCATCCCTATCACTGAAATATCTTTATTAATTGCTCATGTAATACTAGTTAGGATTCAAACTTTGTGTACGGTGCAGCAATGTGAGCATCAAATTGCATTTGTGGTTTTAATTTGAAAAATATCATATTGCTGTGAGGAGATGCAAACAGACTTACTGGAGTCTCATGGAGCTTTTTTATTGTTTTTTTTTTGTTTGTTTGGGTGGTGGGTTTTTTGTTTTGTTTTTTTGTTTTTTAAATGAGCTGTCTAGCACTTATCTAGGGTGAGTGTTTTTTACATGTCCTCTACTTACCCTGAGTAAATCTGTGGTAAAAAACGATAACCCTCCTGCAGTTGTAAAAGCAGCTGCTTGCTGGGTTCCAATCTGTCAAGTTCTGCCTCAGCAATGCAGCCTCTTGTTATTTATTTTGTACATTGGAATGGGATTTAGTGCAAAATGTTTGCAGCCTCAAAATAACAGATTTTCTCAGGGTATGACTACTTGAATATTGATTGGTTGTTGTACAGTTTTCCCTGCACTTGTTTTACAAAAGCCTGATAAACTTACAGTATGGATGAATGTATACATATGAAAAATATTAAGACCAAAATAACTGTGAATCTTAACTTTTTTTGGTAGTTGTGTTTAATGAACTGTATTAGTCCTTGTCTTGTGTCTTTTACTGGGCAAAAAGTACAAGTTAATTGACAAAATAGTCCAGAAGCTGGTTCCTAAATAACACAATCTGACAAATTAATTTGGGAATAGTGAACCTCTGAAATGTTGGTCTAGAATCTCTCTCTAAAACCAGATTACACTGATGAGCAGTTAATCACAAGATTAGATCCAGTTTCCAAAGGGAATACTCGTGTGCATAACTGTTCACCAATGACAGTAGGGGTTTTTGGTAATTCTCATTAGAAATAATAGTTATCCAACTATGTTTTAATATGGCTGGAGATTAAGAACAAGGATGGTCCCCCCATGAATGGCGTATTTGAATACACATGAAAAATGGGAGGCTTTGTATTTAGGCACTTACGTGGCTAAATTGTAGAAAGAGGATATCAATGAGTGGGAGTCATGAATTTGGGAAGAGAGGGAGGTAGTTATCTTTATTCCTGGAGGGAAAGTAGGAATAAAGAAAGGGATATGTCACACTTAGCATTCAGAGTCTTCAAACAGTGGAAATAATGTAATGGTTAGTACTGATTTGAGATGTGTTTTCACAAACTTAATCTGCAATTGTATTTTTTCAGTCTTCTTTTTTAATATTATCATGTTATTTTGAGTTTTTATCAAAAATATGGGTAGCCACATCAGCTCTTCTTTCATGTAGTGAGAATGTTGTGTGTTTACTGGTATTGCTCTCTTGAGAGCAGACAGTCTAGTGCGCTACTTTTCTAGTCTTGGGAGTGAAGGATGTTTTTGTGGGGGGTTTTATAATGAAATGTGTCCTTACAATATGGAATTTAAGAATGAATTTTAGTGGAGCTGGAAGTGGGAGTACAGTGGCCTTATGTTAGAAGTAGACCAATAACAGCCTTATAAGGAGGGAGTATTTTAATCCCTCTTTTTAAAAAAACCAACTTGACAGGAGAATTACAACAGAAAATTTCAGGTGTGGGAAAGGGAAACTTTACCAATGTTAAAATTTAAGTTTTATTTTTTACACTACAGTTTTGCAAGTTTACATGATTGTATTTGAATCATTTTTTCTTACACTCCCAATTATAAATTGCTTTCCAAGGTGAAATGAAGTCTGTAGCTAACATTAATGTTGCCAAGCATAAATTATAGCTACTTATGCTGTGACTCTTCCTCAGCTACTATGCGTCAGTACCTGTTCAGGCTTGAAACAGACTGCTATTGTTCCAGATTGTGTGACTAGTGTAGACTCTCCATACAATCTGTTTGCTCCTTTACTTGTGAGCAGCATGTTAGTGAAATGGCAGTCTGGAGGGAGGAGGAGTGATTTAAAATATTAAGCCTTTTTACTCCACAGTTAAATCATCATTGCAAAGCCCATCTCATTTTGTCAGCAAGGCTGTTCCGTTTCATGACTGACCTAACTATACTTAAAAATACAGGGACAGAAAATCTTCAGTTTCCAATATCTACTTCCACATGTTGACTTTTCATTAAAACACTGGGCCTGATTCTGATCTCATTTTCACCAATGTCAATCAGGCATAACTCTACTGAAGTCAGTGGAGTTAGACCAATTATTGTGAGAGCAGAATCAGGCCTACTTAGCTTTTGTAATATACAGAGAGTGCAAGGGTTGCTATGGGGCTTGACACTGTCCCATATATGTCAATGGCAAAACTCTCACCCAGGTAAACGGGAGCAGGAACAAGACCACTGTGGAGTGTAAAATAACCCATCAAACCATGCTACCTGCAGAAGAACTTGCAGCATTTAGGCTGCTGCACTTGATTTGGGGTATTTCTGGTAGTCGAGGCAATGGCAGTCTACACACTTCCTCTTCCATTGTGTTCAGTCAAACAAATCAGCAAAACTGCGAAGGAGAAGCAGGATTTGAATTTGCACTGAGGAAAGTGCACATGCACGATGTTGTGCAGGGTTTGTGAAACCTTTATGTTCTGGTACAAGTGTTGGGGGGAGGGGGGATGTATAATTTATATACTTGAATCTACCTACCAGGTTTACATTTCTCAATTTCTTTTGTAAAAGGTGCTATTTCTGTATTTAAAAAGCTGTATTTTTAATGTAAAGCTGCTTCCTCTTTGTATCATTGCACTGCTAGTTTTATATAGATATTAATTTTATTGCTGCTTGTAACTGTTCTTCACTGGTTAGACATCACTTTCTCCTTTTTCCTCCTATCTAGCGATGTTCTTTGTAGCTACCTGCATATAACTGTACTACAATCACACTGTTGTTGGGTTGCATTTTTTTTAATACCTTTTAGAAAAATCTTAAAACTTTACAAAAATAATAAAAAATGAACTTAAAAAAAAGGCAGAGATTGTGGAGGAGTTTTTTTGCTTTTATCTATCTAAAATGTATCCAGGTTGCCCATCACTTTAACATTTGAGCACCAAATACAGTAACTGAGATCCACCTATGTTGCATCGCAAGCAGGCATGGACGGGGTCCGACAATCAATATGATTGGTAGCAAAGTTCTTTATTTCTCCCCAGCATATTTCATTTATACAATTAAGGCAGGCAATCAAGCAATTGCTAATTGGTTAATAAGGTACAGACAGGCACAGCTATAACTTCACTGGCTAATTATCCTCCTGCCCAACTTTGTAATTCATGAACTTATTTACTGTCAGCTGGCAGGTGAGAACCAGCCCAAGGCCAACATCTCAGTACACAGCTCACAGCCTAATCAGCCTGTCCTTGAAACCTAAACACTTCAATTTCTCACAGGCTCATCTGCCAACAAACCTAGAGCACCTCCGAGTGGCTTCCAGGTTCAGCAGCTTTCCTTACCATGCGTGAGATTCTCACCTCTTCTTTGATCCCTGTATACTGGGTAAAAGCCCCAGAACAGTGCAAAGGGGCTCTAAAAGTCCCAGTACAGAAATTGAGGGAGACCACCAGAGGCTGTCCTTCAAAAACTCCCTCATAAGGCGTGTATGTTAAGGGGCTATGGGCCGGAGAGGAGCGTCAGGGTAGGGCCACGGCACATGCTGCAGAGATTCTGGGCAGCGCTGGTGCCATAGTCAAACAACAAACTGCTTTGAGGGTCTGTCTAAATCAGGGGTAGGCAACCTATGGCATGGGTGCCGAAGGCGGCATGCGAGTTGGTTTTCAGTGGCACTCACACTGCCCAGGTCCTGGCCACCAGTCCGGGGGGCTCTGCATGTTAATTTAATTTTAAATGAAGCTTCTTAAACATTTTAAAAACCTTATTTACTTTACATACAACAATAGTCTAGTTATATATTATGGACTTATAGAAAGAGACCTTCTAAAAACGTTAAAATGTATGACTGGCACGCGAAACCTTAAATTAGAGTGAATAAATGAAGACTCGGCACACCACTTCTGAAAGGTTGCCAACCCCTGGTCTAAATTATGCCAGAGGCTGTTCTGGCTTCCAGAGTAGCCCAGAATCAGCGGGGCAAAAGAATGGCTTAAAGCCACCTTAGCCTCCCTCAGCTGCAAATTCTGGGCTGTGCCTCTTAAAAACTTAGTCCTGAGTCTCACCCCATGTGTTCTTTGCTGCTGTAATGCCTTGACTTAGCTATTACAAAAAGGATTTGCAAAGAGACAAGTTTTGTAATGTAACCCTTCTGCCAGGTGGAGCCAGCAGCAATCAAGGCCGGGTTCAGTATCTAGGGGTTCCTTTTCAACAATACAACACAAAACCGGCTCGAGCCCCCACCCAGTGACCTGGGACAATTACACACCACCCCCTGGGCGCCTCTAAGAGGCAATACTTCCCCTTTCACAAGCTGTGACGGTACTGCCTGTTGGAGCCAGCTGAGGTCACTCAATCAGGGTGAACTGCAAACAAAACGGGGCAGGCAAACCCCAAACGCTGGTGGATCTTCCAATACTTAGATTTTCCAAACCAGCACAAAACAACTTCTATATTACCATACAGGTTACTCAGAAGTCCAAACAACGCAGTTCCCTTAAAGTACCCAGCCTCAGGCCTCCGTCCAGACACACCTGTCAGATATGATGATGATTACTGAGAATCTTATCTCATCATATAAAAGAAAAGGTTCTTCCAATCCCAAAGGATCAACCACATACCCAGGTTCAATTATAACTTAGATCTTACCCAAAATACACGCTATAGTCAATTCTTATTAACTAAGCTAAAATTTATTAAAAAAGAAAAGAGAGAGAGTGTTGGTTAAAAGATCAATACACAGACAGACTTGAATTCAATTCTTGAGGTTTAGATACATAGCAGAGGTGAGCCTGTAGTTGCCAAAAGTCCTTTTAGAAATAGTCCATAGGTTATAGTCCAATGTCCATATTCAGGGTGGCTCCAGTCAAAGACTGGGGATCTCAATCCTTATGGCTTAAGGTTCCTCCCTCTTGAAACCAAAGCAGATCTGAGATGATGTATGATCATGTCCCAGGGTTCTTATACATTTTCAGCAGCCTTTTGGCCTGAGAAAACAACAGGCTTAATTCTCCTTCCTCTAAACATCATNCCCTTGTCCCCTCAGGGTCTTAAGTCCAGCAACCCAAAAGTCCCCAGAGTTCAGAAGTTTATCCGCAGAGTTCACCTCCCATCCTGGGTGGAAGGCAGGAGAGGGAGGTAAGGAGGCACCTTACACCTTGCACTGCTCGGGCACTCACTCGTTGCTCCAACAGCCGATTGCCACGCCTCTGTGGGGCTCTGCTCTGGCCCTCTCCACCAGCTTCTCTGCTGACTGCTTGCCATGCCTCTCCGCCATCCGCCAGCCGCACCTCTCCGCCAGCCGCCCTGCTGGTCACGCCTCTCCGCCAGCCGCCCTGCTGGTCACGCCTCTCCGCCAGCCGCCCTGCTAGCTGCTTGCCACACCTCTCCGCCAGCCGCCCTTGGTTCACGCAACAAGGATAACAACTGCCCCAATAACGAGACTGGGGATCAAACATCAGCCACAAGTGATCATTTGGGCAAGCAATCCCATCATGCTGAGCACCTAGGCAGGGTGGGTGTGTCCATGCAAACGAGATCAGCTCTGAAGTCTTTTTCCACAGCTCACCACTAGAGGTCAGGGGAGAACTCATCCAGACTCTGCTTACACTAACATGCTCTGATGCATGGTCAGGTATGGATTCAGCCTACTCTCCTGCTATGTCACTCCATAGACAAGGATGCTCTGTCCCCTGCTTTCAAGAGTGTCATCCTGGGTGCTGTTGTAAGCTCTCTATTGTAGCGGCTCTAAGCTGATGGAAAAGAGCTCTCCTGTCTGCTTAATTACTCCAGCGCCTGCGAGCGGCGGTAGCCATGTTGGTGTCTCACACCAACATAGCACTGTCCACACCGGTGCCTAAGTCAGCGTAAGTATGTCACTCAGGGGCGTGGCTAATTCACACCTCTTACTGACATAATTTACATCAACTTAGGCTGTAGTGTAGCCATAGCCTTAAACTGCGTGGAGACCTGGGTTGTATTCCTGCCTCAGTCACTGGCCTGCTGCATGATCCTGGGCAAGTCATTTCTCCTCGCTGTGCCTCAGCTTCGGTATCTGTAAAATGGGGATGATGAGACTGACCTTTGTGAAGTGCTTTGAAATCTACTATGAAACTTGCTATGTAAGAGCTAGGTATTATTATATGGCATCAGGAGCTCCCTTGTGTTATTCTATTCTTTTGTACCAAATGTGCTATTTTCAGAAAAAAAAAATTCTATCCTTTTACTTAACTTACAGCCCTCCAAACTCAGGGTCCAATTCTGTGCCTCCAGAAAGTTTTACTTCACTTTTGTACCTTGACGCTGGGCTGCTCCAGGGACAGGAACAAGCCCTAGCGTAAGTTAGAGCAGCCTCAGAGTCACTACAGAACTCTGCATTACTAGCCTGCTCCCTCCTCCACTCCAACCCCTTGCCCCCAACACTGCAGCTTGGGGGGAGGGGGGGAAGCAGTGTAGGATGACTGACAGGAGCCCTATACTGTACTTATGCTGAGGGAATTCCCCCCCACAACCAGCCGTATGGTTGTTACATGCAGCCAGAACACATATAAGGGTCACATCAGGAGTCAAAATCTGTCCCCTAGTCTGAGATTCAAGCTGGGTTTTTCCATCTTGTGCATCACCTCCACTAAATAAACGCTCTGCCGTCTAAATCAGTCCCTCAGTTGATGAGTGGCTCTTGCACAGTCCGTGCAGGATGGGAGAAGGGGCCTACTCAGAAGCCACCCCAATCCTTGGCACTGTTGTGCAAGGGCATTGCACAGCAGCAGTCCCTGTGTTTTGCAGGTTCCGCTTGCCCCTGGGGAGCAAGTCATCAAAAAGGAAGTGGCGAGGAGGCCAGGCCATGGACTGCCCCTTGCAGCTTACACAGTGAAGCCCGTGCACCCGGGTGAGTGGGCCATGGCTTTCTAATACATGGAGCAGGTTGTGCACCCCACCTTGTCCGTGCATGCAGCACATCTGTATGCAGCTCATCTGGAATGTAGAAATTGAATATTTAGTGAGATGACAGATTGTGCATTCATGATTAATTATGCTGTTCCATCCCATCGCACTAGCAACCACGCAATATTCTTGCCCTTGTTCTCCACGAGATGGCACTAGTGTCTATGTGACAGCTATAGTTATAAAACTAAACACTTTAAAAAAAAAAAGTCAGCCACCTGCATATAGCCCATCATTTTCAAAGGGGGTGGATTGGCTGAGAAGCGCAGTCAGGAAAGTAACAAATACTTTCCTCATGAATTGTACTTTCTAAATGGACAACCTACCTAATTCTCAATTACTGAGGGACAGTCTCCACTCATTGGTATATTTTGCTTTCCACAACCAAAGCTCCGTACTACTTTTCATGAGTGATGTACCCGGGTATTCAGATTCTAGTATCTAAACTGTATTGTTAAATCTATTCACCTAAATTTGGGTTATTGCTGATTATGTACTCTATCATATGACTTTTAAAAACTAACTTTGTATTTGTGGATAATCTAAGCACTATACCCAGATGTACAGACACTCTTTTCCCAACCTATGTATTATATACTTTTTTTTAACATTAGCTTTAATAAAAATTTTAAATCTCTTCTTATTAAAAGCATAACAGTCCAGCCTAAATGATTAGTACTAACATTGAAACTACATTCCTACATGCACCTGGTTATCAAAGACATTAACAAAGCAGTCACATTAATCCAGCAGGGAGACCTCTCCCTGTACCTGAATGTATGCTCACACGCTGATGTGTTTCTTTGCAGTGCTCTCATACGCTGCTGTCTGTTTTCGTTGCCATGCAACTGCAATCATATTGTTATGCATGCTTATTAGCCATTAACTGCCTTTTTTTCCTCAAAAAAATGAGAACATGGCAGTAGCCCAAAACGCCTCTTTCTCACAAAGGGCTATGTGAACACAGAAGGTTGTGGATTGTTTCTGTGTTAAATTTGTGAATCACAATATGTCTTAATAGGCGGGTGTAGGCAAACAATGCAAGGTATTATACATTAGCATTCACCCAAAGACTCACCTAAACAATTACAGACATGTTACCTGCAAAGAAGCTTAATGTGAGATGGGGCAGTCAGTTGCTTGCATTCTCTTCTTCCATAATGAGTCAAGGTCAGCAGCAATTCTGCAATATATTTTTAAGGTGTAGGAATGTAGAAAACTTGCTACATTTGTTAATTCAGCTAAAGCATTTCACTTTCTGATGAGTTTTCCATTTTTTTAATTGCAAAAGAACAAGTTGATTGCTTGACCTGCAGCCTGATCTTGCTAGCATTAATGTCAATGAGAGTTTTGCCATTGATTCCAGTTGGTGCAAAATTGGGACCCCCAGCATTTAAGGGAATGTGAACTAGTAGCCTGCATTGGGAACAAATGTTTGTAGTATGCAATAAACCTGTGAGTTATGACTGACTGTACATAACAAAAATCACTGCTAGTATCCCAGTGGATTCAATAGTGGATCTTTTTCCTGTGTCCTTACCAGTTTTAAGTTTTTCTTTTTAATTGAAAAAGATAATAAGTTTAACAAGAGTAAATGTAGTGTGAGGAACATTAACTCTGGTCCAACTCCACTACAAGGAACTGAGTTTTAGTTTTCATATGAAAAAGCAGAAATGCAAATTGCAGTAGCTTATCACCTGTGCTTTTAACTCTGCTTTCTGAAGTAAAAAAAGTAATTAGAGAGGGAATGGTAAATATCCCCTGATTTAGCTCTTTTAATAAGAAGGTAAAATTAAAAGCAGCAGCTTTGTGGATAAAAGTCTGGAAGGCCCAATGTCTGGGCTGAGCAGCCCAGAGCAGACTGAAACTAATACTGTTATGCTGAAAGGCGTTAATGGCTGCCTTCAAATGTGTCTTTGAGCTATAGGCCATCACAGACCACATTAGAGCTGATGTGCAAGCCACCCTTCATTCAGACTAAATGGAAGAAGCAGTTGAATCCCTGATGGCAGAGGTCCCCCAGCTGTGCCCCCTCCTCCCCCACAGGGGGACTTAAAAACATTTTGAAGGGGGTGTTGCTGGAGCCTGGGCCAACCCCCATGGGGGACAGGGAGGGAGCAACCACCCAGCTCCGCTCCTGGCCCCATCCCCCTGCCCGCCTCCCCCTCCCTCCGCCCGAGGCTTCGTTCCTGGCCCTGCCCGCACCCGCAGCTGTGGCCCTAGCCTCAGCACCCTCACCCCAGTCTGCGTTCCCCCCCTCCCAAAGCCACAGCCCCCTCCCAGCCCCTGCTCCAGGGAGGGTGCAGACAGGAGTAAGGGGGGGCACAAGGTAAAAGGTTTGGGGACCATTGTTTATGGAGTAAGATAGCTGAAGCCATTGCCCAAGGCACTGGGCCACCTGGGAAAGCCTGCACAAGAAGTAACTCAGGAGGAATCAGAGAGTGTCCCTGGGGCAGATTGCAAATGCAGGGGCTGAGACACTGATTGTTTGCAGATGTGTTTGTGTGGGTAGCAGAGAGAAAAGCAGTGACTGGTACATAGGCAGTATACATGGGTATTTGGCTACAGCTGTCACCTCACCATTCACTGCTCAGAAATGGCTACAGCCTCAGTCATTCGTGATCATATTTTGACTTCTATTGCACGCGTTATGCTGAGCTTTGTTTTAGTCTTTGTTAAATGGAAGCTTGATGACTGTCCTACCGTCTAGATGGCCGATCAGGAAAAAGTCCTGGAGAGACTGCGGCTTGTTCTTAGGATACTGTCCTCAACTCAGTTTCATATTAGATCTATATGAGGTTGATTTACATACATGTTGGAATACACGAGTGCCCAGTATTGTGGTGTAAGATGAAGGCTTTATCACCATGAAATAACATGTTATCTCAAACGAAACGCCAGTGAAATCTTAATGCCACACCGTTCCACTAAAAAAAAAAAAACTTTAAAAATTCTACTGGGACTATTTCTTGTAAACTTCCACTTGTGGTCAGATTCCTTTGTTACCATGAGTCTAACTGTACAGGGGATCAGAGAGAAAGAAAAAATATAAGTGGTATGGGGCAGGTCTCAGCAGCCCTGGGACTCACTTCCGGTTTATGTCTTATGTGCCTAAAAGCTCATGGTTCAGGGTTTCAGCTGGCCACCTGCAGGGGTCAGGAAGGAATCCACCCTCCCCCCCAACGTATTGTTTTTCTTTTTTTGAATCTCCATCCTCTGCAGCATCAGGGATGTCCACATCCGGAGACGTGACATTGGACGAGATGGCCCAGGGCTCTGAGGTGGCACCAATCATTCTCTCTTTCAGGTGCTTGGCTGGCTGGGTCTTGCTCCCATGCTCAGGGTCTAACAGATCACACCTCCTCTCCCACCAGGTCAGATTAGCAGTGATATTTGGGGGTGGGTTGCCTTCCTTTGTAGCGTGTGGGTACAGGTCACTCGCCAGGACTCACGGCATTTCCTTGTCATTGTGGGGACCTTGGGCATTGATGCAACTCAGTCCCTCCTATTCTCTTCCTGTGGCACATGACAGTCTAGTCTCCCATGGGCTGTAATACTTCGGGATAATATCAGTGGCCAGGGCCGGCTCTAGGCACCAGCACTCCAAGCATGTGCTTGGGGTGGCACTTTCCAAGGGGCGGCACTCCGGCTCCTTTTTTTTTTGCTTGGGGCGCAAAAAGCCGGGAGACGGCCCTGAGCGGAGGTGAGCTGTGGCAGTGGGGGGCGCGGGGAGGGCCGCAGGAAGTAACCCGGGGGAGGGCAGAGGAACCACCCCCCCCCCCCCAGCTCACATCCGCCTCCTCCCCCAAGCGTGCTGCCGCTCCGCTTCTGCCCCCTCCCTCCCAGGCTTGCCTGGGAGGGAGGGGTAGGAGGGGAAATGCGGCACGCCCGGGGGAGGAGGTGGGGCCAGGGATTTGGGGAAGGGGTTGGAATGGGGCGGGGAAGGGGCAGAGTTGGGGCGGGGCCGGGGGGCGTGGGGAAATTTTTTGCTTGGGGCAGCAAAAAACTTGGAGCCGGCCCTGTCAGTGGCTGAGTTTAGTATGCGGGTGCTGGGTGTTGGTGGTGGTCAGACTAGCTGATCTGACGGTCCCTTCTGGCCTTAAATTCTATGACACTACGATATATTTAAAAACCTCCAAAAGTAACAAAAGAGCTTTTCTATATGTAAAGATGTCTTGACTTCAAGGTCTGATATCTCAGGACCTTCCAGTGCTTTGTGTCTCCTTGGGAAACTGGGAATAGACATTTTCCAAATGTATAAAGCTTCCATTTTTCACTCTGTGAGGTCACACGATGTCAGATCTTAATCCTGTCCCTGGTCCAGGTCTGAATATTGCCCATCCTGGATGGGAGACCATTTTAATTTTGGGGAGAAAATTCCATATTTGGGGAAAGGATGAAACATTTTTTGTGTGAGGCTGGTTTCTTTTTTTAAATGGCAGCTGTTTGAAGCTGTTCGGTAGTTTGCAGAGCTAGAAAACATGGATTAGTGGGTAGACTGCAGGTAAGGCAGTTAAAGGTGCAGTAGATCCCCAAATATTGTAATTTGCTACAATAGAATGCAACCAAAACATCCATTGCAATGGGCATATTCTGAACATGATTAGTACTTTAGGGCTCTGATCCAAAGCCAGTGAAGTCAATGGGAAACTTTCCATGTACTTCAATGGGCTTTGGATCAGGCCCTAGTGAAGGGGAAGAGTTTGAGGAGTGTTAAAATGAGCTGTGGATAGAAAGACTTTCCTCCACAAAAATGAATTGTTTAGAGGAAGAATAAATATTTCTTGTTTGCTTTTTTGAGAGTTCATTCTCCATCTCTTATTGGAACAGTGGCAGTACAATGCCATATGTTTTTTATTGTCCCAGAGCCTCAACTGCTAGCCCAACAATATGTGGTTTAATGACCCTATTCCCCTCTACTGTCTCTGTTAACTGGTAGCAATTAGTTGATGCTAAAAGCATCTGCATGTGCCTGGAATGCAAAGTGGCTTTAATAAATGTAGCATATACACAGAAACGGAAGTCCTGGGCAGGATTTGGGTTTAGAGGCGGAATGAATCGGACTCATTCTCCTCCCATTTACACCAGTGTAACTTTATGGATGTCGGTGGGATCACTCCCAACTTACATTGGTGCCAGAGGTGAATCAGTCCCAGTCGCTCTTAGCTGGAGGACATAACTGGGTCCTGTGTACACTTAAGATTTTTTTCAGTTTCTGAGCAGCTCTAGTTATCCTGGTTGTAAAAGCACTGGCATCTGATCTACACTAGGGCACCCATTGCTTCTAGCACTGGGGGAGTCGCACTGGTGCTAGAGCAACTGGGAGAATTAGAAAAAATGCATAGCCTATGACTTCTGGGCTGTAGACATGGCCTAGGAGTAAAAACTCTTGGGTCTGTATTCTCTTCTTACTTACACCAGTTTTACATTGGCGTAACCCTAATAATTTCAACGGCGTTACCAGCGATGTACACCGATAAGAGTGCGAGGAGTATCAGGCTACTTTGTTTTATTCCAACTCTGCTCCCAACATACTGTGAGACCTTGAACAAATCACTCTATGTTTAGCCATCTGTAAAATAGTTATAATAATTAACTAATAATACTTTCCTATCTCACAAGTGCCCTGACATTGATTAATGCTGTGAAGGGCTTTGAGACCTTTAGATGAAAAGTGCTAGTACAGTTAATGCAAAGTATTATTCTCATTCCTTTAATATATTAGCACCAAATCTGAACATTCCTGTCTTACCAACTCCTTCCCTCATGTTACCCTGGGCCCTGCAAGTAGCAGATGAAGTTATGAAAGCATGACAGTTCCAACCCACCTGCAATATAATAAAAATCTACCATTGTGTTATTTCAATACACATCTGAGAATCTTGGAATAACCTTATCTTACTGGTTGACCATTAGTGCACCATTGATTTTTAATGTAAGTTTCCTCTTGAAATGGATGAGGTTGAAATCAGATGAACTGGAACCCGTTAGTTCTAATGGACACATGCAAAATACTACAAGATGCATTAAATACAGGATTACCTGTAAGAGACTGAGGAAGCAAAAGCTATTGTAGCCTTCCTAGTGTATAAAATTAGAGAGGAGACCGCATTTCAGGCTCAGTCAGATAGAAAGGCTGGGGACTAGGGGTCTCTGCAGAAGATGCAAGGATCCTCTCTCAGGCCAAAAAACAGCAGTGGGGCTAGGTAAGAGGCTTCTGCTGCTTCATGGCTGGAATAGCCTCCATAGACCTACAGACCTATTACACCAGAGGACTCAAACAGAATCTAAATCTTTTCAGTCTCTTTCTACATAAGTCTATGCATGCCTCTAATCATTCTCATCACCCATGTCTGAAACCCCTGTCTTTCTCTCCAATATCCTTTTTGAGCTCAAGTGACCTGAACTGAGCCAATCAAAACATTCCCTGAGGCTTTCAAATCTTTCATGTCTACCTAGGCTCAGAGTCGAGCAAACCTAGGCCGGTTTATGGTTTTTCACAAAAAACAGGTGAACTTTGCAGTCCGATGTGATAGCAGGTCACACATGTCATTTCCTCTGTTACACTTTGAATCTGGGGGTTTGATCATAGCCCAAACTGAAAGGGAAAGTGAGGATGCAGTGACAGGAGGTGCAAGTCAAAAAACAAAGATATCCGTACAAACCCACGTGCATGGGAATGCATGGGATCATGCTGGTCTAGTTAAAAACCAGAACGCTCACATCAGTTCCAGGAAAACAGCTCTTCAATGAGGGGCTTAGTAGTTAATATCTGAAGAAGCTAAAGCCCTAAAGTTTGGTGTGAACTAATAGAGTTCCGGCCTCCGGCAATGAGAGACCCAGCAATTCTAGTACAGTGACAAGGATGGGGTAAATGATTAGACAGAGTGGACAGATATACTGGGGCAGATCCCCAAATGGTGCAAATTGTCCTAGCTCCATTGCTTTCCGTGGAGTTATGAGAATTTACTCCAGAAGAGGAACTGATGACTATGGCACTAATGAGAGTGTGTAGCACAGCTGTCAGTAACAGGAAGTGGTCACTCTCAGTCTCTTTCTTGCTCCCTTTCCCATTATCGGCCAGTTTGTAGCTATTAAAGCCCAGAGCCGCCCTGGGAGTGAGGCTGCAGCGGAGCACCACATCAGCAGTAGTGGTGTCAGCGTCAATGTCTCTGGAGTGACGCACCTCTGCACTCAATCCCACTGCCAACACACAGGATGGCTCTGGCTTTCACAACATTCAGGAGGAGCTCTTAAGTCTCTTTACTGCAAGTACAGCATGCACTCCCTCCCTCCAACACTAGCCTAGAGCCACTGCCAGTGCACAGAGGGGTCAGGGCCATGGGCCTGTCCTTCTCAGCTCATCCCCGGGGAGGGAGGGAGGGAGGTGTAGTGCAGCTAGTGGGGCTAACAGTCCTCTGCACTTTGCACTCAGGGATGTGCAGGCATCACACCATGCTGCCCCCTGGCAGACATCTATGCCCAGCCCCACTTGTACCCCCTGCAGGGCAGTTGGAATCTTTTCCCTGTAATTCACTTATTTTAATACCTGCCAGCCAGTGTGTGACTTTTTATGACTGTTCACATGGCTTAGAATGCCTATCTGGGTAAGATGAACAGAAAACAACATGGAAGGAAGCCAAGTGAACCTAACCCTCCTTATTTCCAAGTGCAGCACAAATACGTGGTGAGAACAAAAGCCTTCAGTTATGTGTTTACAGGATTTGGGAGATGGATCTGAAAGACAACTTGTTGATAGGGCTCCATCCTGACTCCCATTGGAGTCAATGAGAGGTCGCACTGAATAAGGCTTGCAGGATCAAGCCCCCAACTTAAAATAGTGAAACACCTTCTATAGAGCTGGCTCCTGCTCCCATTGACTTCACTGGGGAGGGAGAGAAGCCATAGTGAAGTCCCATTGTACAAAAAGCATTTCAGGCTGTAGCAGATCACTGCTCTGGGGGGCTCCTGAGTGCCTTACACAGTTTTTACACAGGCAAAACGCTCAGTAATTTCAATGGGAACTCAAGATTTGGCTGATGGGGAAACTATGTGGACTGGAGGGCAGTATTAAGAGGCTTTTAGTTTATTTCAAATACTTGATTTTGCCAAGAAGAAATGGACAAGGGTAATAATTTCCATGTTGCATTATCCAAGTTTAAGTGACTAACTCCCAGAGCAAAATTGACGTATTTAATACGTGAAGATCTTCGTGTAGCCATATTCATTTCTGCACACATGGCTCAATCACACTGTCAAAAGGAAATTGGTTTACGTTGTGCAGAACTAGATTCTGAGATAGAGGAAGAACGCTAAAATGACTATTTAATCCAATGGGCAGATAATGAGCCAAAGTCAGTAATTATACCTCAATAATGAGGAAGAGACTGTGTATGGGCTTGAATCATTTTTAACATATTACCTTGAAAACTGATTGTATGTTCACGTACACCTACTGGGATTTCTACTGTCTGCAGACACACTGTAATTATTAGTGCTACAAGCTATAGCCCTAAATTCCAAAGTAAGACAGTGACTTGCAGGGAGAAAGGACTGTTTAATGCCTCTCCCTGGCCAAAGGTAGACTAGATGAAATAGTTTGTCATAACTGGGGGAAGAATAAGAGATTACTTTCCTCTCCAAGTAATACTTGAAACCTAAAAAAGACAGTGGTCTAGTAGGAATCCAGCAAAATAATAATAATTTCACATTTATGTAGCACCTTTCCTCCCCAATGATCTCACCATTTTATATACTGGATACATAAACCATCACTGAAATGCTACCACCTCTGGGGAGGAGGACAGCAGCCAAGTAGACAACTAGTGCACAGTGAATGGCTTCCCACAGTGGGGTACAAGGGAAGTTTTGGCCAGGAACATCAATTCTTATGAACACTGTTGTAAGATATTTAGTGTTCACAAAGAGTAGACGGGATATCTGCCTTTCAAGTACCACCTGAGACACACTCAAAAAACTACACTAAGCTCAAGGGCTGAGCTGACCCTAGAGGGCTTTGAACCTGTGATCAGGATCAGAATTTCTGTTGATTGAGTAAATTTTGTACAGTCTACCTGTGGCTGCAGTTTCTGTTTGCAGTCAGCACTTAGAAACATTACCTACGCCTACAACAGAGGTGAAAGTAAGCTGCTCCGTTACGGTATGGCGTACCGGCAAGAGCCAGTACGCCGTACCGGACTGGACCAGCTTCCACGGCGGTGATTTAAAGGGCCCAGGGCTCCAGCCCCTGCGGGGAGCCCCGGGCCCTTTAAAGCGCCGCCGGAGCTCCGGCAGCAGGGCTCAGGCAGGGATTTAAATGGCCCGGTGCTCCTGCCGCTGCCTTTAATTCGCCCCTGAGCCCCAGGGCTCCCAGCCGCCTCTGCAGCTGGTAGCTCCGGGGTGATTTAAAGGCCCTGGGGCTGGAGGCCCCGCCTCTTCTGGTTGAGGCCACGCCCCCGCTCAGGACTCCGGCGTACTGGTAAGTCCTTTAAGTTACTTTCACCCCTGGCGTGCAATAACCCAAATAACTATCCTAAATAAAAACGTTCAGTTATGAATTGCACTTGTGCAGATTCTGATGTCTATGTATTATTTAGAAAACACCTGCAGTGTTTTACCATCCTAGAGGACAGAAGTAAAGACTCCTTTGCATTCTTAAGGAAACTAATAGGGATGATTTTTGCTGGTCTTAGCCAGTTTTCAAAACATTCCTCAGCTATTCTCCAACATATGATATTATGTGTCTACCGCAAGCAGTAGGAGTTCAGACTGTTCTCTATGTTATTTACAGCGGAGTTCGTCAAGAGTTCATGCAATAGAATAATGAAGAAAGACATTTCTGGGCTGTGATAATTTTGCATCTTGTAATGAATGGAAACACTGCATCCACACCATAAAGCATATGGTGGTAAGGCAACCTGGGCTGCAGTAGACCCTAATCATCTCTTTTACGGTGTTCTCATTATAACAGATACCTTGGCATCCAAGAACAGTGCATAGAGAGATGCAACATATTGCAAATGAAAGCCTCTGTCTTGTTAGCCCTGATTCTTAGAGAACTACTGGCTGGTGTATGGCAGAGAAATGGGGAGGGAGCTTCCTCATACAGGGAAGCAGCAATTTCAGAGATCTTGTCAAACTCTCTTAAGAACGTAAATGTATCTACGTGGTGGCTGCTGCCATGAAGGGCTCCGATCTGCTCCAGTATCACTTAGGATCCCAAACAGCTCTGCTTCCTCCTGCATTAAGATAGAGCTTCCCGTTTAGCTCTGAGGTAACGTCTGATGGGCAGGTCACTCTCATCCTTGCTGCTGTCCTTACTATCCTCAATGATAATGAATCTTTCTCTCCTTCCCTCTGTCTTTTTAAGGGCAGCTGCATGGGAGCAGATGCAGGAATCCTACTGCAACCCCTCCCCCACCCCGCTTGTGGGGAAAGCAGAAAAACACGCAAACGTGGAAAGGGAGACAAAATGACAAAGGAACAAGCTGAGGAGCTGGAAGAGGACAGGAAAATGGCAATTTTTATGGATTTGTGCAGCACAAATGTGGATTTATCCTGTATCTTGGCCAAACAATGTACATAGCCACATAAATGCACTAGCAGTAAGACTATGCCTAATGCTAAACACTTTACAATAATATCTGGTTCTGTTCCTGGTCGCTATCTTAAAGCCCAGTGTCAATTATCGTAAAGCTTATGTCAAGTATGGACATGGAGAAGACCATGTAGCTAAGACCATTGTATCTTTTCGTAAGGACCACGGCATCAAAATCACTGATCACAGGTTAAAGAGTATATTGATGCTGGTCATATTGGCTTTTAGGCAAGTTTTATAACATAAATCCATTGGCTCCATTTGTTCCATGTTCAGCTCACCCAAGGCAGCAGCATCCAAAGGGGACAGCCGTGGAGTCCAGTGGATACCACACCAGACTGCGGGTTCAAGAGACCTGGGTCCTACACTCAGCTCCCTCAAAGATGTGTTGTGTGACTGCGGGTAAATCACTTAGAACAAGATTTTCAAAACTGATTGGTGATCTGGGGTGCTTCAATTTTGGGGTGCCCAATGTGAGACACCTTAAAAGGCCAAATTTTCAAAAGTCCTGAGCGCACACCTCTGAAAATCAGGCCCCTTTAAGGTGGCTCACATTGGGCACTCAAAAATGAAGGCTCCCAAAATCACGTGACTTAAAATCTTGGCTCATACCTCTCCATGCCTCAGTTTCCACATCTGCAAAAAGGGGATAATGAAGATACTTAACCAGTTTATAAAGTGCTTTAAGAACTATGGATGAAGAGCACCGCCTAAGTGCTAATTATTGCCTAATATGTTTTGACACAGTTTCAGTTTTCTATGTCCTTCATACCCTCTATAATTTTTTTCCCCCTACATCCACTCACCAAGACACAAGCTATTGAAATCAGCTTGGAAAAGTGTATAGGAAACAAGAAATGACTTTGAAAACACTTTTGAAAACAGGGTGATAAATTGAAACTGATGCCACATGGTGTGGGATAAGTGTAATTAAAAAAACCCGGGCAGTAATAACAGAATGCCAACAAGTCCCCCACATCTGAACCAGAATAGAAGCTAGGTCACTTCATTCAAACCTAGGAAAACATGAAACAACTGTGGTATGATAATGGAAACAATTCTTCAAAGAATGCGCAATATCAGCAAAACACTGTAGTCACTGACTGGGTATCTCGCTATGGTGCTTGCTCACTACAATTCCCTGAATCGGTTCATTCTGTCCTCTGGATAATTACACTGGGATGAAACTCAGAAACTTGTAGATGATGACATTGGATATGTAAATCCTAGCAACAGAACTGCAGTAAGGAGATTCTCTTTGATGCCCGAAATAGCTTTGTCATTCACAGTAAGCATACAGTAGGACCAGCATCTCAACTGGTGTAAAAGAGCATACATCCATTAAAGACAATAGAGGAGCTGGCCCGAGGTGTCAAACATGTACCAAATTCGTAAAGAGGAAACCAAGATATGAACATGTGGACTCGCTGTATGGTTTCATAATATGTTCCTGCACAATGACACAGACTGGGGTGCCCAATCCTGCCAACAAACTGCAACCAAAGTTCCCAGATCAGTTCCATCAAGTGGGAGAGATTTTACTACTTGAAGCAACTGCTTAAGCTGTATCACCCCATAAGTAGCCTGGGAGGCAGTATGACTGCTTAGGCACAGTCCTCTGAGGCACACTTCCTTCCCTGTTTCCCCCTTGCTCCAGAGGGTGATAATAATTTGCTGCAGGCCTATACCAGGCCTACACCCTCTGTGGTGGCTAGCATGCTGTGGGGTGGAGAAAAGGCTCTGCCTGTCTCCTGCCCCACCCACTCACCTGTTTTGGAAGGTGTGCAGTGCCTACTACCTGTGCATAGTCCAAGTCAGGGGTGGGCAAACTTTTTGGCCTGAGGGCCACATCGGGAATAGAAATTATATGGCGGGCCATAAATGCTCACAAAATTGGGGTTGGGGTGCAGGAGGGGGTGAGGGCTCTGGTTGGGGGTGCAGGCTTGGGTAGGGCTGGGGACATGGAGTTTGGGGTGTAGGAGGGTGCTCTGGGCTCAGACCGAGGGGTTTGGAGGGCGGGAGGGGGATCAGGGCTGGGGCAGGGGTGCGGGAAGGGGTGCAGGTTCTGGCTGGGGGTGCGGGCTCTGGGATGGGGCTGGGGATGAGAGGTTTGGGGTACAGAAGGGTGCTCTGGGCTGAGATTGAGGTGGTTCAGAGGGCGGGAGGGGGATCAGGGCTGGGGCAGAGGTTCGGGGGTGGGGAGAGGCTCAGGGGTGTAGGCTCCAAGCGATGCTTACGCTTACCTCAAATGGCTCCTGGAAGCAGTGGCATGTCCCTTCTCCAGCTCCTACACGTGGAGTGGCCCCTGACCCTAGGAGTGGGGCCATGCAGCTACTACCAGGAGCTGCATGGTGCGGCCCCCGACCCCGCGCCCTGGAAAGGGGCCATGCCGCGGCTTCTGGGAGCCACGTGGTGCGGCCCCTGACCCGGCGCCCCAGCTGGAGCGCCAGAGCGCTAGCAGGAACTCGTGGCTGGCTTAAAATGGCTCATGGACTGGATCCAGCCCGCAGGCTGTAGTTTGCCCACCCCTGGTCCAAGTCATAGTCCAGCTCTACCCCGTAGTAATCAGCAATACTAAAGAAAGGAAGTCTAGAAAAAAGTCTTTCACAGGATATGGCCACTAAATAAGCATCGGGGGGGAAATGGCCTGAGTGGTTCCTTAAAAGGAATCCTAGAAATTGGAGATGGAAACAATCTGTTAATCAGCTAGTCTGTCCCTCTGCCAACCAGTGTATTTTCCAAAAGAACTTTTGTGTGGCACAACTAGTACTTTTTATAGAATGAAGAGAATTCATGCCAGCTTGGTCTCAGAAGCTTTTCTGTCTCATTTTAAACAAATGCATCGATTGTTGCAAAAAGGCCTTTGTACCTCTGCTTGCCTAAATAAAGACATTTAATAATCTTTTCTCCAAGTTATTAACCCATTGATTCCACTGGCATATCGAGATATTACTTTTACTGGTTTAGACGAAGTCATGAGTTCTGGCAGCAGCAATTAATAAATCAATATACAGCCATGATTTCTATTTGAGAAGGACTGGAGTCTCTCAGTCTCTGGGCTCTACACATTACAAGGTTATACAATGTGTGAAATCGCTACTCAGAGTGCCCAAAGTAGCATACAAATTAGTCACAATATTTTAACCTTATATTTAATTGTGTGTGTGGGAATTTAGCATTTCCATTACAATCTTCTATTTTTAAAGTCTGTAATTCAGCTGCATGATTTTGATATTTCAGGGTAGATATTCAAAGGGTGTGTTGGGCTTTAGCCCTGTAACTCCCACAGATTTTAGGGCGGCTGTATCATATAAAGTGGCCACCAGTCCCACTGTATTTCAAATAACAGTCCCACCTTGGACATGGATGTCCTATGTCAGGCAAGGCATTAGAACAGTCCTGAAATATCTTCAGGGCGGATTTTGTGCCACAACAAAGACATCACAAATTATAACGTTCCATCTCTCACTGGAATGAGTTTGTCCCTGAGTACAAAGTACAGAAAGTGACAACCCTGCTTGCTTTGATAGTGTGAGGTGGAATGAAACTGTTTTAGGCCAGGAGTGACTATATTAGCAACCTTGGGGAAATAATTAAGTCATGGGATTTATGTTGTATGACAATGACGGAGGGACAGATCCTTATTTACTCCAAGGCCTCTTTACACCACTCTGACAATGTAAAGGGTCCTCAAAGTGAAGTAAATTACATATGCACCTACTGGAATATATACATATATAAGTTAAGAATTACTTAGACAAGTTACTTGTCTTCAAGTTGGCAGGGCCTGATGAAATACATCCTAGAATACTTAAGGAACTGGTTGAAGAGATCTCTGAGACATTAGTGATTACCTTTGAGAATATGTGGAGGACAGGAGAGATCCCAGAGGACTAAAAAAGAGCAAATATAGTACCTATCTATAAAAAGGGGATTAAAGACAATCCCGGGAATTACAGACCAGTCAATTTAACTTCGGTACCTGGAAAGATAATGGAGCAAATAATCAAACAATCAATTTGTAAACACCTAGAAGAAAATAAGGTGATAAGTAACAGTCAACATGCATTTGACAAGAACAAGTCATGTCAAACCAACCTAATATCCTTCTTCAACAGGGTAACAATCCTTGTGGATGGGGGAAATAGTAGATGTGATATATTTCAACTTTAATAAGGCTTTTGATTTGATACTCTCTCACATGACCTTCTCATAAACAAACTAGAGAAATAGAACCTAAATGAACCTACTATAAAGTAGGTGCACAACTTGTTGGAAAAGTATACTCAGAGAGTAATTATCAATGGTTCACAATCAAGCTGGAATGGCATATTGAGTGGAGTTCCGCAGGGACCTGTCCTGGAGCTGGTTCTATTCAATCTCTTCATAAATGTTTTGGATAATGGCATAGAGAGTACACTTATAAAGTTTGTCAATGATACCAAGCTGGGAGGGGTTGCAAGTGCTTTGGAGGACAGGATTAGAATTCAAAATGATCTTGACAAACTGGCGAGATGGTCTGAAATAAATAGGATGAAATTCAATAAAGACAAATGCAAAGTACTACACTTGGGAAGGAAAAATCAATTGCACAAATGAAAAGTGGAAAATGATTGCCTGGGAAGGAGTACTGCGGAAAAGGATCTCGGGGATATAGTGGATCGCCAACTAAATATGAGTCAACAATGTAACATTGTGGCCAGGAGCGCTGGAACAATTTATATAGTGGGGGTGCTGAGAGCCATTGAACCAAACTGTAAACCCTGNTGCCAGGAGCGCTGGAACAATTTATATAGCGGGGGTGCTGAGAGCCATTGAACCAAACTGTAAACCCTGTATATATGATGGAAACCACTTTGAACCAGGTTGTGCGGCAGCACCCCCAGTTCCAGCACCTATAATTGTTGCAAAATAAAGCAGACATCATTCTGGGCTGTATTAGCAGGAGTGTTATAAGCAAGACACAAGAAGTAATTCTTCTGCTCTACTCCACACTGATAAGGCTTCAACTGGAGTTTTGTGTCCAGTTCTGGGCACCACTCCACACTTCAGGAAAGATGTGGACAAATTGGAGAAAGTCCAGAGGAGAGCAACAGAAATGATTAAAGGTCTAGAAAACATGACCTATGAGGTAAGATTGAAAAAACTGAGTTTGGTTAGACTGGAGAACAGAAGAATGGGAGGGTGGGGGATATAATAACTGTCTTCAAGTATATAAAAGTCCATTATAAAGAGGAGAGTGATAAATTGTTCTCCTTAACCACTGAGGATAGGACAAGAAGCAATGGGCTTTAATTGCAGCAAGGAAGATTTAGTTTAGACATTAGGAAAAAACTTCCTAACTGTCAGGGTAGTGAAGCACTGGAACAAATTACCTAAGGAGGTTGTGGAATCTCTATCACTGGAGGTTTTTACGAACAGATTAGACACATAGCTGTCAGGGATGGTCTAGATAATACTTAGTCCTGCCTCAGTGCAAGGGACTGGCTTAGATGACCTCTCGAGGTCCCTTTCAGTCCTACATTTCTACAATTTCTGTGATTTATGGTGTCTTTACATTGACAGACCAATGTAAAGGTGCCTTTATGTACATGTGAATAGGACTCAGAGTGTTTGTTGGGTTTTTTTCTGTTATATCTGAATAAACATACTCATTTCCTTTTAAAGAGATTGATTAACAAAATGGGCTCAATTCGTCCCTGAGGTGACTACCTCGAAGTCAGTGGAGTTACACCAGGAATTTACTTAGTCCAATAGATTAAAGGAGATAAGGTAAACACTAATTGCCTTCATAAAACTGAGGGAAAGGTACATCAAGGAGTGATGAAGACTGAAATGTATCAATTAATTTTAAGCGGAGGCTACGTGTATGTGGGTATGTTAATAAAAGAACTTCTGTGGAACATAGCATGTAAATATGTCAGTAGCCTGCTATTCAGTCTTGGACCTTTTACTGCATGACATTTTATTTACAACTGGCTGCAACCAGGTGACATTTTTTCCTCACTAAATTTGTCTCAGTGATGTCTTGTCTTTTCAGTTTGATCCTGGGGACAGATCTGACCCCGGCGATCCATGCATTTATAACCTCTAGGCCTGATTATTGAAATGCATAGCTAGGAAGCAAGACATACATGCTGAAATAGCTCCAGCTGATACAAAACACAGTAGCACATCCATTTAGCAATACAAGGTGCTGTGAATACATCACTTCAGTGCTTAATACCATGTCTACACTGGCCAGGGAAACCACGTTAATACTTATCTAGTGAATGATGTTTAAACACTGTGGTCTAAAAAGATGCTAAATAGTTTCTTTAGCCAGTGAAGACAAAGATTAACTCTTTTACATATACACCAGTTCACAAAACTCTACTACTGCTTATGTAGGAACCTGATATTTTGTATTATGAGAATAGCAGGGAGTCAGTGCTGATGTGTTTTAACCAGCTCACAGCAACACAGTTAGTACCTTTCTACGTTGTCCAGGAAAGCTGCTATATTCCAGTGCATTCTCGTTCTTGAACTGCACCCATTACCACAGTTTCTGAACACCAGCAGTTAGAGAATTAAACAAGTCTACGTTGGCCCTGATGGTCAAAGCTTTCCGGAGGGTCCTGGGCCTTGCTGCAGGGCAAGGATGCATCCCAAGAGTGGGGGTCTGGACTGATAATGCTCAAAGAAGAACTGTGTTGAAGCGTAATTCACTAGAAAGGTACTAACGTAGGGCCTAGCTCCGCAAAGCCTTACTCAAGGGAGTCACTCGTTGACTTGAAAGTAAACACTAACTGCAAAACTGGGCACACAATTTTCCTCGCAGACACAACCACACAGCAGTGACAAAACAGCACACCCAGCAAAATATCCCAACTCAAGATCTCACCAGCTGTCCACACCAAAAAGTCTGTGATAAGGTGCTTTGGACCCAAAACTAAATGATTTCGGCTAGGAATTTTGTTTTATAACCAAAATTATTTCCTTTCCAGTTAAAGGCTACAGTATATTGTGCATTTAAGGCACAGGGGATGGTGTGGAGGTGTGCTAACCCAGTTACTCCTGTGGCTTTCTGCCTGTTTCAGGAGCTGCAAGGCGTGCGGTGAGACCATTGTCACTACTACCCCTGTGGCAAGAATGCAACCTGTACTGCCCGCTGAGCTGGGCCATCTCCATTAGCTGGTGAGGTACACAGCTCTGCTCTCTCCTGGCCTTTAGAAACACTAATTGCTACTAGCCTACCACAGTCCTTGGTCTCAGGAAAGTTCAAAGAGAGTGACTGAGCAGAGCCCCAATGCAGAGTCACAGTGCTACTTTATCCTCTCGCCACTTCTCCCGACCCGCCTCCCCACACACTTTGTCCTAACACTTCATAACCATCATATGGTACACATATTCCAGAAGTAATGAGCAATTCTGGCTTTCCCCATTGTCTGAGAAATTGAATTCATGCATGATAAAAACCCAGAGGCCTTTTTCCAGTTTCTGAACTGACAGCTGAAGCAATGTAAATGTCACAATCTTGGCATATCTGCCAACTCTTCCCACATAAGCAGTGGCTGTATCAGGATATAAACTTTTCCAACGAGCTCCAAGCTCTGTAATAGCGGATATATCTCAGCAGCAGGAAGACACATATGATTATTTCTCCTATTTCCCTGTGCTGCAAGAAATATGCCATTGCTCATGTTTTCTGCATAATTTAAAATTCAAGGCGTTTTAAAAAAAATTAATTTCAGCTGCTGGGAATTTTGAGAGACATTTTTCTTTATACCTCCTGACACCTTTTCCATTATACGATCAGTCTCCAAAGAACTGAAATAAATAGTCTCAACACAGGGTAACTGATCATGTTCAAAATCTGCAGTAGCTGGAAACAGATGCATTCAGGTTTCAAAACATATAAAAATGGATCACTCTTTCTCACCAGCTTTTAGGTTTTGGCTTACTGTAACACCCTGAAGAGGGGTTTAAATACATTTAGCCCATAAGCAAACCTTTTGTTCTCCCTTTTTGTACCTGCACTTATTTCTGGGTGCCATTGATGTAATTTAGTTGTCTCACTGTCTACCTGATATGCTATCATCAAGTAATGATGTGTTCTGTTTCCACCGTCTAGTGCAGAGTTGTCAGAATTCGGCATGTTGGTAGCCACTGACATTAGACAGCACTGATGTAGCTCATAAACTCACTCATTTGATGCTGGACATCAAAAATCAGCATCGTCTGATAATACCTGGGATAGACGAGCAGGCCTTTTCCATACAACTGCTCCCCCTTGAAAAGGAAAAAGGTGCCAGAGATGCCCTAAGACCTGTTGCTATAATTGTTATGATTTATTATTTGTATTGTACGGGCATTCCAGAGCCCCTAGCACAGAGGTGGGCAAACTTTTTGGCCTGAGGGCCACATCGGGGAATAGAAATTGTATGGCGGGCCATGAATGCTCACAAAATTGGGGCAGGGGTGCGGGAAAGGGGGCAGGGTCTGGCTGGGGGTGCGGGCTCTGTGATGGGGCTGGGGATGAGGGGCTTGGGGTGCAGGAGGGTGCTCCAGGCTGGGATCGAGGGGTTCGGAGGGCGGGAAGGGGATCAGGGGTGGGACAGTGGGTTGGGGCGTGGGGAGAGGCTCAGGGGTCCAAGCTCCGAGTGGTGCTTACGCTTACCTCAAGCGGCTCCCGGAAGCAGTGGCATGTCCCTTCTCCAACTTCTATGCGTGGAGAGGCCCCCGACCCTCGGAGCGGAGCCATGCGGCTGCTTCCGGGAGCCACGTGGTGCAGCCCCCGACCCTGCACCCTGGAGCAGGGCCATGCCACGGCTTCCAGGAGCCGTGTGGTACGGCCCCCGACCCGGCCCCCTGGCTGGAGCACCGGAGCGGGGCAAGCCCCAGACCCTGTTCCCCAGTGGGAGTTCGCGGGCAGGCTTAAAATGGCTCGTGGGCTCAATCCGGCCCACGGGCTGTAGTTTGCTCACCCCTGGTATGGAGCCTCGTTGTCCTGTACAAACACATACAAAGACACAGTTCCTATCCTGAAGACTTACATTCTAATGTAAGTCCAAGTACACCACGTGAGTGTTATGGGGACAGGAGGAAAAGGGGAACATCAGGGAGATCATGAGAAGACATAGGTTAGCATCATGCACAGCACAATGTTTCAAGATCACTTAAACTATTTCTTTAGCATGAATACATCAATAATTACCAGCAGTCCTGGGCAATCCCTTGATCAATATACTATGGGTAGCTAGTGCAAGACCAAACAACACAAAAGGCATGCAAGTAGCCCTGGCATCTCGGAATGTTACTAACCATACAGATTAATAGACACGACATTTGTAGCAAGAAAACTCAGGAGCTAAAACATGACACCACTGTACTGCAGTATCCCAGGTTTGGCCATCAGGCACACCACGGTGGGACTGGAGGAGGAGATTTCTTAGAATCCCTTGGAGCTGCTAACCCACAGATGAAGCATGCACTTCTGGCATGGACTTTGCAAAACATTCCATTGTTGGTACTAAGATTAAAATCATTCCAAAGGCAGCAACACACTGATGCAAAATCAGTTTAATATAATTTGGGTCTAAGTATGTATTAATTGTAATTGTGCAGTCATTGTATGGCCTCACTATAGGACAGAGTTAAGGTTGATTTGGTGCCTTAACTGTGCATTTCGGCACCTTAACATCATTGGATATTTTAACCTTAACTCTGAATTTCCTGGGTTTAAAATGGTTGTTTGGGGGATAGTTACAAACTTCTTGCATTTTTTTAAAATCCCAAATGACTGATGTTTACTCTCATCTTTCACTGTAGCCTAATGTAGTTTATTTATCTAGGAATAAGTGAGTGGTTTGGTGGTTCTGAGGGAAGGGCTAAAAGTCAGAGTCTAACAGGATGCAGATGTGATGATTCTGCTGAGCAGGCATAAGTCACCTGAAGGGGGAAGGATCCATGGCAGTTGGAGGAATGACTAGTGAGCAGTGAGTCAGGAAGACCGTGTGTCTGAGGGACCTGGGAGGAGTTTGGAACCAGCTGGCAATGAGGGAAGGAGAAGGCACAACTACACAGGGCTACTGATATGTATAATTATGGGGGCACTATTCCTTTAACTTGATCAAATATAGTTGGAGAGGGTTTGTGCAGCAAAACTCGATTTTAGGGTAAGAATACAGATTAGGCCTAGCACAGGATTGTGAGGGTCTGATTCTAACCTCATATTGGTTTTCTATTGTAATTCCACTGGACCTTGCTGGAGTTACTCCTGCTTTGCATTGGTGGGAGACAGATCAGAATCAGGCTCTGTGTGTCTATCAAACTGCAACTTGAAGCACAGTTCTAGGGCTCCTACTCAAGATTCAGTTTGCTGATTGGCTGGATTGCAGATGCCAGCATCAAATGTAACCAGATAAACTTTGAGCGTGATACTACTCCAACTGCGGTGGTGGAAGTGTTGGCATCAGGAAGTAAAGGAATCACGATTCTTTCTCCTCTCAAAGGCAGAGTTTTGCAAAGAGAGAGAAATGTGGGAAGAAACCCTTTTCTAAAAGAGGGAGCTTTGGTTTGAAGGTTATTAAATGAAATCGCTTGATTTTAATGGGATACTTGAAGAAGGAGATTTCCCCTTTTAGAGCCTGATCCAAAGCCCACTGAAGTCAAGGTAAAGGCCCCCACTCTGAGTCAGGTCCTTAGCAGTCTAAGTAAATTACTTTTCTTCAATTAACTAGAGATGGCTGAAATTTTTACTGTAATTTAACTGAGCAAATTTAGAGAAGAGACAAGTTAAATTCCTCCAGATGCACTTGGTGAATGGATGGTTCTTTGAGTGTCTCAGAAGGAAACAACTTTTTCCCTTATGTATTTTGAATTAAAGTCTCGGAGTGAAGTCCTGCCCCCATTGAAGTATATGGCCGAAGTCCCACCAATTTCAGTCAATCAGGATTTCACCCTGGGGCAGATCTGGTGTTGTCAGTATATTAACAACTCCCTCCTCCCCCCAACATTTTCCCCTGTGGCCTGTGATGAACCTTGTGTCCTGCAGGGGATGAGGGGTGGGGGAAGAGGAGGCGCTGCACAGAGAAGAAGGGTGGGACTGGGGAAGCTATTCATTTTTCATCCCATTTACACAAATGTGCTTTTCACATAACCATAACCAGACACTCTGAGCAGCAAGGGATATTACTGTCCCCATTTCACAGATGGGGACAGTGAGACCCAGAGATGAAGTGACTTTTCCCAGTTCACATGGTGACTCAGTGGCAGAGCTAGCAATAGAACTGTTGAGTCAGGCCTCCTGGTCGCCCCTGCTCTAACCACAGTCTCCATAAAATACCACTTTTAAAACAGCTAAGAAGACAAGAACAAAATAGGGGTTGGGGGAGCCCAACATGAGAGGTGTGTGGGCAGGGGACCCAGACACCTTCCTGCTCCTAGGGCTGATATTTGCCTAGTGAAACTGCATGAGATTATGACCTCAGAGGGACCTGTTCCCTATCCTCTAGGCCTAAGCATCTGCTTTGTCAAGTCTGGCAGGAACAAGAGTGAGAAGGGTAGGGTGGAGGCAGCAAGAACTAGAAGAGAACTTCCAGGGAAGAGAGAATCATGTCGGTGCTGATCCTGAGATCCCTGGCAGGACCTTTCTCGGCAGGGTCAGGATAGGAGAAGGGCAGATGCGAATGAACAAGAAGAGAAGAGAAATAGAACAGTGATGTGTTTGCGATGTTGGCAAATTCCCAGAGGGGATTTTGTGTATTACTTGGGGTGTGTATTCAGGGCCTGATTGTTAACATTTTGCAGACTGAACAGCATGGCCACTCACAACTCCACAGCAGCAGTGGGGACAAAACTCTGGTGCTCATAGAGAACAGCAGGCCACTGCCCCTGGAGCTAAAGCAGAGTCTCAGTTAGTGGTAACGGGCGTAGGACACACAGATTTCATCCTCTAGAGGGCAACAGAACCCAAAAACTCCAGCCTCATCATTCGCCTGGTGCTCTTCTGCAGCACCTTTCATCCTAGGATCACCAAGCACTTTACAAACAGTAAGTCATCTTCCCAACACCCCTGAACGCTGTAGGTACAGGAAGTATTATCATCCCATTTCACAGATGTGGAAACCAAGGGCAAGAGAGGTTAAGTGAATTTGGGCAATTCAGTGACAGTGCCACAAGTAGAACCCAGCTCCTCTGACTTGCAGTTAGCTGCTCTAACCACTAGATCACAATCCTAAATGCACTGACAGAGCTAACGTGGTAGAGGTGGGATAGGGATTTGGATGCTGTGGGGCAGGACTGGAGTGCACTAAAATGTTTTTGTGTCTTAGGGGAGAAGGAAGCACCCATAACTTGAACCTCGGGGGATTGCTACAGATCTAGCTGGTTTAATATCCTTTCCTCAAATTCTTCCCTGATAAATCACCAGCTCTGGGTAATACTTTGATCCAGGGAAGCCGGCAACAGAGGAAAATCAGCATGATTCAGAGACAAATCCTTTATCAAAGAGGCTAGCACATTCAGGCCAATCCCACTACAGCTAGTCCCCTGGTGTGACTGTCCCATTGCCCAGTTACCTCATTGCATTGGAACTGCTAAGCCTGTCTGAGATGATAGGTTGGTGGAGTCCTGCAGGTGACACCAGCTATGTTTTAGAAAGAGGAGGGAGCAGTGGAAGCAGGAGGCGTTGGGGGCAGTCTGGGTTTTCTTGTCTCTCAAAAAAATGGATTTAAAAAAAAATATTCTCTGTAGAACTGGGCACTGAACCTTCCTCCCTGTGAAACAAACTGAGGAGTCAACAGTGGGTGGAGAGATGGAGCTGGATGAACAGCCACAGAGAGGAAACATGGTAAAAATAGAGCCTTCTCAGCTTTATCTGAGAGGTTTAAGAGGAAATAAATGGATGCAGCTCATCAGATACTAAGAACATTGAGTCTTTAGAGGGAGCAGAACTAGGGCTTGTTACTAGAAGAAATTCAGACCTGCTGAGAGAGTGGGGAGTTGTGAAAAACAAAAACAAAAAAAGACTCATGGAGAACAGGGATTTCTCCAGGGGAGGAGGAGAGAAAGCTACCCTCCTCCCCTTTATTACTCTTCTTTCAATACTGTTTTAGTCTTTTTCTTGTTATTCTACCTTATCAACATAGTCTTCTGTAACAGTGCCTCTGCCATCCTTCTCTTCCTTAGCCATCAGGCACAAGGCTAGCTTGGCTGGGTTCACTGGCTGGTCAGCTTTTGCCAGGTTTAATCAGAGCTTTCACCACATTTTGGCTCATAAAAAATCTGGACATTCCAAACACTGAATGTTCAGCTCTCAGACTCCAAGTCACATGAATGTCATTTGATCTAGACATTGACTTTTAGGTTGAGATTTTCGAAGAGGTCCAAGAGAGTTAGGCACCCAGCTCCCTAATTTCCTGGACTCCCTCTGAGAATCCCAGCCTAAATCTCCAATCTCCTTCTCGACGTCTCTCAAGCTCTTTTGTTTAAGAGTGGAATGCAAGGTCCAGCTGCACCCTCCCAAGGAGGATTTTTAAAAATAACTAACACCTGGTGCAATCTGGTGCACTCCAAAGACAAAAAATTAGTCTACAGTATTTTTATGAGCCCCAGAGATCTGAGACTTCAAACAGGTGGGGCATTTGCTTCTCACGCATCATTGCCACTAATACTGTTCTTGCAGGAAAAATTAACTCTGCTCTTTAGGGATCCCTTGAGGGGAAAAAATGAAACAACCTAATTTATCTTTTAAACATCAGTTTAATCTGATCTGGGACACAAAATGCTTTAATTGTTATGATATGGTTATTGCATAGCATCTGTTCAGGGTAGACCTGCAGTTGTTTGGGTGCCTTCACTGCGTGTTTCTATACATTCATGCTGTGTTACCAACCTCGAGAGATCAAGAATCATGAGATTTGCCGAAAAAAATCATGAGATTTTTTTTTAAAAAGAAACTATATTGTATTTCCATGGTCCGTCTCTTGATTTGTAAACTGCCCATCCCCAGTGTGTAACAATTAGTGTTGCCCACTCTCCCCAGTTTATTGGGAAAGGTGATCTTGGCCCTGCTGCAGGAGTTCTCACCCTCAGCTCTCCATCTCCTGCCCAGCAATTAATTCTGTCTGCTCCCAATGTCCCTATCAATAACATCCCCCCCTCAATTCCTCCATCAGTTCAGCCCCTGCCCAGACCTCAGTCCCCCCATCAGTTCATCCCCCCAGCCTCACCTCTGCTCCTCCAGGGGTTCTTCACCTCCATCTCCTAGGCCTGTGGGGGCTTTAGTGGGGTCTCTCCCTCTTGCTGGCGGGGGGCAGTTTCAGGCACTCTTCACCTCCCCTGCATCTTTCCAGATAGGGTGCTGCGGGGGGGGGGGGGGGGGGGGGCCATCCCTTCCCCC
>QXTE01000034.1:5026083-5084632 GCA_003942145.1 Platysternon megacephalum | reverse complement strand
GAGGAGCCATCCCTTCCCCCTTGCTTGAAGTAGGAGGAGGAAGGATCGGAGCCACCCTAAGCTATTGGGCTCTTTCTGTTCCCTCCTCCCCATACCTCTGCTGTGAGACTGGCTTCAGGTTGCTGAGGGGCAGGGGAGAGAGCTCTGCATGGCTGCTCTGCTCCAGGAGGTGAACAAGTGGGTCAGGGATCCAATCAGAGGGTTGCCCCCCCAAGAGGGCTCAAATTCCCTAGAGGACTGAAACTTCTCCCGTCATCACATCACTGGGCTCCAGCCCCAGCCAAGATCCTGCCAGTCACCAAAAATTGCAAAAGTTGGCAATACTGTAACATTCTGTGATTTCTTTTAAATCTGAAGGTAATCCTTGTATGGGACATAATTACAGCATTCTGGTAAGCCATTACACATCAGTAACTTAACCTTAACTCCTGCTTAACAAGTCTTCTGTCTAGGAATATGTTATTGATCAGTCCAGTCACAGTGACAAGGGCTCTCACCCTACAAACTTTTAGACTGTTTCCGTTTGGCAATTAAGCTTCACTGAAGCAATGCTACCATAATAAAATGGTCAGTTTCCATTCAACAATGGCGAGATCATAGAAGCAGCGGCGGCTCCAGGCACCAGCACTCCAACCGCGTGCCTGGGGCGGCAAGCCACGGGGGGCACCCTGCCGGTCCCTGTGAGGGCAGCAGTCAGGCAGCCTTTGGCAGCATGCCTGCGGAAGGTCCGCCAGTCCCGCAGATTCGGCGGCAATTTGGCGGCGGGTACGCCGAAGCCGCGGGACCAGCGGACCTCCCACAGGCATGCTGCTGAATCCGCGGGACCGGGGACCTCCTGCAGGCATACTGCCGAAGGCTGCCTGCCTGCCGTGCTTGGGGCGGCAAAAAAGCTAGAGCTGCCCCTGCATAGAAGAGTCTGCTCAGCTTCACTTGGCTGTGAACTAATGAACACAGACCATAATGATTATCTGCAGGATCTATTTATCTATATCTGTGATTGGAACATAGACTGCAGGAGAAAATGAGATTGCAACAAGCCAGGAAGCTGGTGAACTAATAATTACAGGAAAGGAAACTCATTCAGAAGTCTAACATGATCATTTAGTAACTAAACCTTGTGGAAGATCATTCAAATAATGGAGCAGTATACTCTTCATTGCAAACTTGACAGTCTTTAGAAATTAAAGTGTCTTAAAGTTTTAGCATGAATCTGGGCCAAACCCTGAAGTCCTTATTAATTATTATAATTATTAATTTATGCAAGATTCAGAATGAAGCCTGTCCCTTTCCCAGGAGTTCACTCCATACGCAGCAAAACACTCATTGGCTTCACATTATTCCTTAGAAATACACTCACAGATGGAAAAGAACTTGTGCAAATATGGGACAAAAATACCTTGGACCCACATGTAACAGGATAGCAGGCACGGAGACCCTGTATGGGAATGCAGGGCTCTTCTGCTGAGACACCTTGTACTCAAGTGATACAATCCTGCATTAAGATTCAGGGTAATTACTGCTGAGTAATACTGGCAGATAGGTCCAGCTATCTCCAACCTGGTATAAAAGAGGTGTGAATATCTCTTTAGGCTAGTGGGAAGTAGAGAGCTAAGAACTGAAGAGGTCCTGGAAGGAAACCCTCAGAACAACCAAGCTCAGAGAGGGGGCATAGGATGAGGTTTATGTTGTGTTAGGATTTTTGAGTTTCCTTCCAAACCCCAGGAAGGGTGAACTTTGACACTATCAGGGTCTGTGTGGTCTGCTGAGGATGAAGCAGGGATCCATCACGTTCACATGGAAGAAAGGGGAAGCTGCATTCAGCCAGTACATACCACCACCAAAGCCAGAGCTCAAAACCCGTAGAAGCCCTACCTACAAATTTGGGCCCGCAGTCTCCTGGCTAGGGCAGACAGCAATTAACAGTCTACAAGGGGATGCCCTGGGCCCTTTCGGGTGGGGCAGAGAAGGGAGAAGGCTTTAGCCTAAGCTTTGGGGCTAAGGCAGCCAGCAAACACACAGTCTAGGCTCTGCCCCTTTGGGCGGGGCAGAGCAGGGAGCAGTCTTTAGTCCACAGGCCCCCGGCTGGGGCTGATAACAGTTAAGAGTCTAGCACGCCCCAACCCCCAGACAGGGTGGAGCAACAAAAGATCTGGTGTCTTAACTTGGGTAGACAGCAGGCAAAGGCAGGCCTCTTGGCCTACAGCAGGGAAGCTGCCACCCCCGGGTGGGATGGCAGGGGGGCACAGACCCACCTGACTCCACCGAGTCTCACCCCAGGGCCCTAACAGTGGCGGAGTGGTCTGCTGCTGGGTCAGCGGGGGTGTCCAGCCAAAACACACTGGCTCGTGCTCCAGCAACAAAACCGGACTACAGTCTGGTTTCCCTGAGCTATTTCCTACCACAGTCTGGGTGGGGCAGTCTGTAGTCCACAGTGTGACACTGCACCCCATATTCTTCATAGAAATATTATTATGATATAATTATGACAGAGTGATGATGTATTTTATGCAAGATAAGTCATGGGAGATGTCATTGGAAGTTTATGATTTGCTGAATATGATTATCCTATTTGTATGCATGTATCATTTTTGTATCTGAAGTTATGAATATTGACTCTGTATCTTTATCTCACATGTAGTTACACCTGAGTAACACCCACTAGGCAAAAGGCTCTCAGTCTGGATGGCTGTCTGGGAAGGGCCCATTCAAGTTAATGAGCCATTAGAGAGAACAATAGGCCTTAGGAGAAGCTTATTCCCCCTCCCCTCACCCCCCCAGGAAGCCTTCCTGAGAACTCTACAAATAGCCTCCGAGTAATGGCTGCTGTGGCACTACAGGGACATGTGTCCAGGTCACCTGGTGCTGGACTCCATCTTGGGATTTCAGTATTTTTCCACTGACTGGTGTGGGATCCAAGCTTTGAAACAAAGGGTTCCCACCATATGCAAAAAGCTATATAAGGCAGGGGAATGACACCATTGTGGTTCTTCATTGATGCCCCTCCCAAGAAGAGAGAAGACTTCTGGAAACACCTGAGGAACAAAGACCGAACTGGGGGAAGTGCTGGACCCAGGCTAAAGGGATTTTTAGCCTGTGAATGGAACACCTGGGGATTCCAAGCTGTAAGCAAGTGCAGCTTGCCCCTTAAGAATCTGCAGCCTGCTTGTATCATCACTTAGGGTGAGGATCTGCTATTCATATCCAATCTCTTCAGTATATTAAGTGTAGTTTGCGTTTTGTTTATTTCCTAGGTAATCTGCTTTGATCTGTGTGCTATCCCTTATAATCACTTAAAATCTATCTTTTGTAGTTAATAAACTTGTTTTTGCTTTGTCTAAAACCACTGTGTAGGAGTCATAACTCGGGGCAGAAAGCTGTTGTATATTCCTCTCCACATTGGAGCGGGGGGGGGGGAGATTTTATGAGCTTACGCTGTATAGTTCCCTGTGCCGCACAAGACGGTATAATTTTAGGTTTATACTCCAGAGGGGGTGCGTGCCTGAGTAGCTGGGAAATTCCCTAGCTGGAGCCTGCCCATGCAGGGCTGATCACAGCATCTGCATGTAACTGCAGCTGGGTGTGTCCCTGCCTGTATTGTTGCTGGTGAAAGTGCAAGCTGGAGCCTGGAGAGAGCTTGTCACAGCAATACGGTGTAAAGGGAACCCAGGCTGGTGGGTCAGGGGGCTCAGTAGTACCCCAGTTCCAGGTGGCACCTTGGGGGAAACCCATCACACACAGGTCCTCTGGCTCCTCTGGATACACAACGGATGGCAGTCCCGGCAACTCCTCTCCAGGGTCAGTCTCCTCTGGAAGCAGGGCACTGCACAGCGCAGGTTCAGCTCCAGGGTTCTGCAGTAGAATGGAGCTGTCCAACTCCTTCCCTGGCTCCCACACTGGTACTTCTGGTGAGGGGGGCAGGACGGGTTTGGCTCTGCCCACCAGGGTGAATGTAGTGGTCCCTCACTCTCATGTCTGGAGGGAGGCCACTCTGCCTCACTACACCCCAACTCCCTTCAGATTCTATAAGGACTTCCTGTGGAAGATGATACTGACCCTCTCTGCCTCAGCTTTGTGCAGAATCCCCAACCACTGTGGTGTAAACACCCCTCCCCAAAGGGTTTTCAAGTCAAGCACAGGTTATGCCTAGGCAGCACAACTGACAGAGTTAAGCTGTCTTGAAGGTTAGAGAGTAGCCCCTAATTTTTCCTGCTTGTACCCTACCTCAGTGGCTGTGTGAATTTCCCTCCAGCACCTCTTATGATCTCTTGTATGCCTCTTTCTGTAGTGTACCCCTCTTATGATATTTTGTATGCCTCTCCTGCATCCCTGTTTATGATCTCTTCTATGCCTTTCTCTGTATCCCTCTTCTGATATCTTGAGGCTACACCCTTTGGTCGCTCCATAGCGGGGCAGGCTGTGCTTACTGCTTGTCCCCCAGTGGGGTAATACGTAGGAAACTGTAGTTGTTACATTTTTTAGGCAATTCCATGCTATGTTTTTAGCTGTGTTTCTGAGTAGGTTCCACATTCCTCTCCTACCTGTTTTCCCCCCTACCAATGTGTTGTTGCAAGAAATCTAGCTCTGGGGGTCTCCCTCTGCAAAAACTTTTGGATTATCATCAGAAAATATACTCCCACTTACTCAGTGATTCAAGAGTAGAGAAGACTATGGAGAGAAGGACACCTAAACAGTCTCTAAATTACCAGCAAATAAGAGGAGAAAAATCAAATATAGAAGAGATGCCACTTGCCAAGAAGTATAGTGAAGCCAATATTATCATTGCACCCTGACAATCTGCCCTGCTGATACACCAATCTGTGTTTCCAGCACATTGGGCTGAGTATGTTCAAAGCTAGATACCCAGTCCTGCAGCCCCCTCCTTATGGGAATACTTCCATTGACTTGAATAAGACTGCTGCTGGGACTAAGGACTACTCCCCATGAGTAAAGTATTGCCGGCCCTGGCCCGATAGCTATTTGGAGCCTATTTTGCCTCTTTTTAAAATGCAGTTGTTTGTATCTAAAATCCAGAAACAAAGGGCTTGTACGGAGAGTTAGTGCGCCGCAAACTGGGCTGTAAATCTGCAGCGCGTGGACTGCCATGCACTACTTGGCTGCTTGGACCCTGCTACTGTGCACGGAAAGTTCCATAGCGCGCTTTGACCTCCTCCTGTTTCAAACAGCTGCACATCAAGCTGTACGAAACTCTCAGGACACAGTGGGAGGGTCCACATGGCAACTTAATGAGCAGCAGACAGTGCACGGTAGATCCACATTCTGGCTTGCCGCGCATTAAGGGAATGCCTACACTACAGAGACTATGCAGGCATAGCTACGTCATCATAGCGATGCTGCCATGGCCCTGGACTATAGATGCAGCCTACACCACCGGGAGTTTTTCTCTCAATGTAGGAACATCGCCTTGCCCTCTTTCATCTATATAGCGGCAGCTCCACTGGGGGTTTCGTCAGCATAGCTGCATCCCTAGGGCGTGTGATTATTTTGCACACCTTTGATAGACGTAGCTATGCCAACAGAACTTTTTAATTGTAAACTAAGCCTGAGTCTCTGTGAGGACAAGCCCAAAGACGATACAAAAACCGAATTACAGGGGATGATGACATCCTTTTCCTTGAGCCAGCTCGTGTTTCCACATATTTTACAGACTATTACACACCAGTATCCTAACTCTAGTCCTCTGTCCTCACCCTGTACCAACACTGACATGTGAGGCTGACTTCGGGCTCAGTCCTGAGCCTTGCTATGGCCCCTTTGTGCTGCCACCATGTAGCCGCCTTAAATAGCCAGATGGGGATTCCCTGGGTGGAGCAAAGCCAGCCAGCTGTAAGCCACCCCTCTCACAGCTGCCCATGTAGATTGCATATTGGGTGGTGCATGCTGCACTCTGGCAATTCACAGCTGGCAGATGACCACTTGGGCCAGTGCGAATAAGTCTGCACCACAGCTGTAACCGAGCCTCCTGGCCTGGGTAGACACTTGTACTAGCCACCCGAGTTCAGACAAAGGGGGTCCGGTGGGCTTGAGAGCCTGAGCTGCTGCCCAAGCCAAGCTAGCATGAGTCTGTGAACCCAGGCTGGGAGGCTCGCTCCCAATTGCAAGGCAGACATGCCCTAGTGACTCTCCTGGTGCATCATAATTACTTGTGTTAAAAACCAACCAACATGGGCCATAGGGTGACCAGATGTCCGGATTTTATAGGGACAGTCCTGATTTTTGGATCTTTTTTTCATACAGGCTCCTATTACTCCCCACCCCCTGTCCCGATTTTTCACACTTGCTGTCTGGTCACCCTAATGTGCCAAATTCTGACCTAGGGTTGCCAGGCATCTGGTTTTGATCATAGAATCATAGAATCATAGAATCTCAGGGTTGGAAGGGACCTCAGGAGGTCATCTAGTCCAACCCCCTGCTCAAAGCAGGACCAAACCCAACTAAATCAGCCCAGCCAGGGCTTTGTCAAGCCTGACTGGAACACCTGGTCAAAAAGGGACCCAGGTGGCTCCAGTCAGCACTGCTGACCGGGCTGCTAAAAGTCTGGTCGGCGGTGCAGCAGGGCTAAGGCAGGCTCCCTGCCTGACCTGGCTCCACACAGCTCCTGGAAGCGGTGACATGTCCCTGCGGCCCCTAGGTGCAGGGGTGTCCCTGCCCTGAGTACTGGCTCCGCAACTCTCATTGGCCAGGAACTGCAGCCAATGGGAGCTGCAGGGGCGGCGCCTGTGGGCAAGGCCAGCGCGTGGAGACTCCCTGGCTGCCCCTGTACCTAGGGGCCACAGGGACATGTCGCCGCTTCCGGGAGCTGCCTCACGTAAGCGCTGCCTGGTGCCTGCCCCGCATGACCTCCCACACCCCAGCCCCGAGCCCCCTCCCACACCCCAACTCCCTCCCAGAGCCTGTACTCTGCACACATCCCCACACCCCAACTGCCTGCCCCAGCCCTGAGCCCCCTCCTGCACTGTGAACCCCTTGGCCCCAGCCCAGAGCCCCCTCCCACACTCTGAACCCCTCAACCCCAGCCCAGAGCCCCCTCCAGCACCCCAAACCCCTCATGCCCAGCCCCACATCAGAGCTCACACCCCCAGCCAGAGCCCCACACCTGCACCCCAACCCCCTGCCTCAGCCCGGAGCCCCTTCCCGCATCCTGAAACCCTCATTTCTGGTCCCACCCCAGAGCCCACAACCCCAGCTGGAGCCCTCACCCCCTCCCGCACCCCAACCCCCTGCCCAAGCCGGAGTCCCCTCCCACACTCTGAACCCCTCAGCTGCACCCCTCAACCTAGAGCCCCCTCCTGAACCCCAAACCCCTCATCGGCCCCACCCCAGAGCCTGCACACCCAGCCAGAGCCCTCACTTCCCACACTCCAACCCCCTTCCCCAGCCCTGAGCCCCCTTCTGCACCCCAAACTCCTCATCCCCAGCCTCACCCCAAACTCCTCATCCCCAGCCTCACCCCAGAGCTCACACCTCCAGCTGGAGCCCTCACCTCCTCCCACACCCGTGCCCCAGCCTGGCGAAAATGAGTGAGTGAACGAGGGTGGGGGAGAGCGAGCGACAGAGGCAGGGGGGATGGAATGAGTTGGGGGCGGGGCCTCAGAGAAGGGGTGGGGCAGGGGCGGGGCCTTGGGGGCAGGAGGCAGGGCAAGGGTGTTCGGTTTTCTGCCATCAGAAAGTTGGCAACCCTGTTCTGACCCGTTTCATTGGTGTAAATCTGGAGTAACTGAGATCAGAATTTGGCTCTTTAAGCCTAGCCACTTTGAAAATCCACACTCTACACCTGGCCTTCAGCTAAATTTGTCATTGCTTCCTTTTTGCTGGGGAGCTCTACTGGTAGTGTATTAGACTACACTGTAAATCATGTAGGTATATTAGTCTGAAACCTCCAACAGACATTCATAACAGTACCTGCCAATGGCTTCCAGAGATTCAGCACAAGATAAATGTATCTGTTTCAAACTTATTTCGTTTTAATAGTTGCTCCCAGTTCTAAATAGGATTTTGCTGTTTGTCTGGAAATTAGGTGCTCTAGATTACATGAATCATTCCTGATAGAAAAGATCATTTTATAGCTGCCTTGAGTAACAAATCATGCTGAAGCATGCAAAACGCTTTAGCTCCTGTATACTGCACTGTAAAAAGAAATCACATAATTCATTGTTTTAATTAATTACTAAAAAGAAGTAGGTACACCTCTACCCTGATATAACGCTGTCCTCGGGAGCCAAAAAATCTTACCGCATTATAGGTGAAACCGCGTTATATCAAACTTGCTTTGATCCACCGGAGTGCGCAGCACCGTCCCCCCCCTCCCCCCGCCCCCCCCGGAGCACTGCTTTACCGCGTTATATCCGAATTCGTGTTATATCGGGTCGCGTTATATTGGGGTAGAGGTGTAATAGTTGACACTGGAAAGATAGTGGCCATTCTGGCGATTTCTTGAAGTAATTAAATAATAGATGACAATCAAGCCTAAAGGTTGCAGGGATGGCTCTGAATGCTGTATTCTGCGGGGTAGTTATGAGAGACCCAACTGGGGAGTATGTGCTAAATGATGGGTTGCCCTCCTAATCGCATAACATTAAATGTCATTGAAGTAATAAGAGCACTTAATATTTGTAAAGGGCTTTGAAAATGTAACTAATTAAGCTCACAACATCCCTAGGAGGTAGCTATCATTAGCTCCATTTTATAGATGGGAAATTGAAGCAGAAGGGTTAAGGAATTTACACAAGGTCACAGAGGGAGTCCATGTTAACTGAGATTAGCACTTAGGCTTTCCTGGCACCAAACTGAAGAAATATATCGTGCAACCTTCTTTCTGGCATGCATTTTCACAAAGGACATCCCAAACAGTTTTTGCAGCTGTGACATGTTCTGTCCAATGTTCATTGAACACAGGCAGGGCCATCTCCACCTCCTCTTGTTAACATCTGCCACACTGTCTACCTTGTTTTCTTCTTGTGTCAGGTCATGAGGCGAGAAGGGGAGGACTTAGACTGTTTCCCAGTGATTCTTGCACAATTGGGCTGATTTGCACTGAGAATCATGCAAGATGAATAGGGAAATACCTTGAGAACCTGTTCTCGCATAATTACCAAATATCTTAGAATCCAGAGCTAACCATTCTGGAGTGATTCTCAAGAGGGAGCTGCTGGGAAGTTTAAAAATGCCTGGCTACCCTCCAAATTCACTGTAGGGAACACTCCTGCATTTGCAGAGAAATGAATGCACTAGGCCACATTCACAGGGGTGTTTAAGACCAGTATGAGGATACATAAATCAGTGTAATTTATACCTTCTTCCAGCCCTCTCAATATGCATATTACACTATCTTAGACTCCTTTAGACTCACACCCACCCACTTACCAATGTGTCATTTACACCACCCCTCCTCTTACGTCATCTCTGAATTTGTCCCTTTGAGTCTCAATTGATGTAATTCATATATTAAGGGGCCGGATGACAACAAAAAAGGAAGAAAAATTACCAACAGGAGTATGTGAGAACATCTAAGTTATAGCAGGCCATTCCCTATGTTAATTTACACCACTTTACACCATGTTCCAGCTCCTTAGTATGTAGGTTATACCAGCTTGGAGTCCCTGACCAGCACACATTGGTATGCAAGGTAAGCAGGCTGCATGGTGCCAGAACATTACGGGAAGTATTACACCCATTTTACATATTTGCAAATGAAGTCACCAAGGTGTGAGTGACTGACAGAATGTCCCACCAGCTAAAGCACACTTCATTGGTGATAGCCTTATCTTCTAAAAAGAACTGCACCACAGGGGAAACCAGGCATTTCTTCAAAAACTAACTGCTCTCCATTCAGATAGGCAGAACTAGGAAGACCATCTGCCATAGCACCATCTAGCAGAGCAGGAACCATCTTATTGTTCAGTACCTAGCACAATGCGGGCCTACTCTGTGACCAGGACTTCTAGGCCCTACATGAATACATAGACTAACTCCCAATCAATCCTAAGCATTTCTCAAGGGCATACTGCAAACATTCAAAAGGCATCATATAATCTATTATTATGTAACCTTTCTGCTGGGTATCCTTAGCAGGTGGGTAGGACCAGTTACATTGCTGTCCGGGGATTCCACTTAAATAAACAAAATGTTTGGCTTGAGCTCCCACCTAAAACTTTATCTTCTCCCACGTTTTAGGAACTTTTAATTCCTCCCTGCCCCCCAGTCACCATAACAGATGTTTCCTCCCCACGTGCAAGCACTCAGGAGTCCCTTGGAGGAATATGAAATCACAAGTCATTTTTATTTGGAAAAACAAGATACACATCTCTTTATAGATTTAAAAAAAATGAAATGAGTAAAACCCAGACAGTATATGGCAAGGGGTGGCCAATCACACAGTTCCAGTTACTAACTGCCTGGCTTGTCGGAGCCCAGAATTCTTATTCACAGAACAGTCCCCTCCCACCTAAGCCATCCTCATAATATTCAGTTAAACTCAGTGGCGGTCACATGGGAACCAGGACGGCTTCAGTCCATTGAAGTCTGCACCATCAAGTCTCACTCAGGTCAGTTGCCGCCATGTTGGATTCTGTGAAGTCAGCTCCCTCAGGCCTGCTATCCCAAGGCACTTGATAATACATGCCCCAAAGAATGTTTTTTCTAAATATTGGGTAAATTTACTGCAGCCGTACAACTGATTTCTATTTTTCTGGATAATGTTGAATTAGATTTATACTCTGATTTGCTTAATTCAAAGCTGCACATCTGCCCAGGTGGCCACCAGTGAGAATCCATAATTAACATGATTGGATCTGATCTATCCGTCTAGGGTAAGATACCATGCTCATCAATGTAGCAGCAGTCAGTGAAGTCACTGGGAATTTTAGATGTGTAAGCAATGCAGGATTGAGGCACTGAAAGTGTTTTGCTACATGAAAAAGTGCTGATTGAAGTCTGTAGCAAAATAAAGAGTTAATTAGCTGAAGAATTTTGGGTTTTTTACTGTTTTAAAACTTGCCTTTCTGTTTAAACAAATGGATAAAAGAGACAATGAAAGGAACAAGGATTTCCTATCACCAAAGAGATAGTTTTACAGAAAGTCAATACACATTTTTGTAATAAGAAAAGAAGGAAACTGGCATTTTGTTCCTTCTCTAAACTTCAAACGGCGGGGGTGGGGGGGGGGAAGGGGGGAGTGCAACAAAAGCTAATGTGTATTTTGACATCAGAACAGAAAAATCCAGCACCTTTTGTAGGTGGTAACACCGTCAATTCAGAGAACCAACACTCTGGGCCTGCACTGGGCTTCTAAGATCATAGCAGTGAAGAGGGGCTACTCTCAAGGATGCTGACAGGCTGTCAGGGGCTGCACTGATTTCTGCTACACCTTGGACATGGTAAACCTATATTTTGTAACTTAAAAATTATGGAAAGATTTTCAAACACAAAGGGAAGTTAGGCGCCTGATTCCCACTGGACATCACGGGCTGCAAAGACATAATTCCCATTTGTGCTTTTGCAAATCTCCCATAAAGGCTGGTCTGAAGCTGCTTGTCACAGTAAATATCCCTACCAGGTGTGTAACAACCTATTTATTGCTGTTTCCTATCTACATGTAAATTGCCAATAAAAACTTCTTTTCTTTAAATAAAGATGAGCTGACATATCAGGGCAGTTCCCTGCTGGGCTCTGAAGGGAAAGAGAACTCTGCAATCCAAGCAGAGATGTAAAGGTGACAAGACAAAAGAAAAGGCTATGGTCATCGTCTGGAATAGGGTTTGAAGACATGTTGGGTACAGAGCAATCAAATGACCTAAGACAGTGTTCCACAAACCTGGTACATGGGCTTCCCTGAGAGGGAGCCAGACAGGTTCAGGGCAAGGAAGGGGTACAAAGGAGAGGATCAGGGTGGGTGGTGGAGAAAGCTTCAGAAGGCCAGATCTAGGTTCCTCCTGCCCCCACATGCTGCTTGCTGTATCTGTAAGTAAAGTGGCAGGTAACTCACTGAACGTCTTCCCTGCCTGCTCCTGTTGTGGCCTCTCACATAGCTGACTTCAGACAGAGTTCATTTGTACAGAACTACAAGCCCAGATGACAGTCTGCCAGCTCAAGTTTCCCCCACAAGTATGTAGTCTTCTGGTGAGCGGGGAACAAGGCGAGGGATTAAAAAAAAGGAAAGAAAGAGTCAGCAAAACCATGCGAAACATCCAGAATGGGAAAAAAGCACAAACAAGAAGGAAAAATGGAGAAGTGGGAGAGAAAATGGGCAGAAATAAGGAGAGATGGCAACATCTGGGTTAGGACAGGGTGAATGGGGATGTCCATCCACTAAATCTATCCTGGGCAGCTCCACTAAAGAGTGTTTAGAAATGCTCCTTGGGAGTGCAGTGCTGTGCAATACCCCAGGAGAGTAGGAATACAAATGATAAACTAGGTTGTTATGGAGTTTGATGCATAATGAAGAAAGTCTTCACATCACTATGATCACCCCCAGTCATTGCTGATTCCTGGTTTGAGGAAAAAATAGCTCATTATTGCCCCCCCAGTCTTTCGCTCTCACCCAGGCCTGGTCTGCTACAGAGTTAGGCCAACGTCAACCTAACTCTGTAAATGTCTACACTAGAATGTCACTCCTGCCGGTGTAACTCGCCCACTACACGGACTTAATAACTCCACCTCCATCAGAGGCATAGAGTCAATGTAGTTAGGTCGATGCGGTGTCAGTGTAAACACTGCATTGCTTACATCGACTGTAGCTGCCTTCAAGAAGTTGTCCCACAGTGCCCCACACGGACTGTTAAATCGGTACAAGCGCTCCCGGCATAGGTGATGCATAGGAGGGGCATGTGGGGTCAAGTGCCCCCCAGATTTCTGCTTGGCCTGCTGAGGGGGAGGGAGAAGGGCTCTGTCCTTCTACTGTTGCGTCTTCCCCCCGGCTCACTCGGCTTCTGTCCCTGGCAGTCAGGCTCAGGCGGGGAGTCATGGGCGGCCAGTGACCCAGCCATTGGGGGAGGCTAACCCCCAGCCGCTCCCCTTGTGCCAGAGGCCTCTGCCCTCCCCTTCCCTTCAGCCCCCTCGCAGGAGCCCACAGCCCCCCTATCGCGGCCCCCGGCCGCAGCACCAGGCAGCTGGGGGATGAGGCCCCAACCCTGCTGGGCAGCTGGGCAGCATGGCCCAGCACTCCCAGGCCTGGTGCGCCAGGCAGCCAGCCCTGCTGCGCTGGGGGGCAGAGCCCCCAGCCCCTGTGCACCGGGCAGCCAGCCCCAGAGCACCAGACAGCATGGTCCAAGCACCAGGTGGGCAGCATAGCCCCAGCGCCAGCTGTCCCGAGTCCCTGTGGGAGGCAGGCTGGCCAGCCCCAGCCAGCCTGTGCCAGGGCAAAGCGCTGGGAACTGCAGGAGGGGGCCTGGCCTGGGGGCGTAGCGTGGGCGGGGCCATGCTACTCTGTTTGGGGAGGCACAGCCTCCCCCAGCCTACAATACCGGCCACCCATGTGGGGAGTGAAAGGGACAGGACCAGCCCTTGTCATGCTGGCTGCTCAGGGTCATTGCTCTGTGCAGCACGGCGGCTGCCTGAGAGAGCCTGGCTGGGGAGGTGGTGGCAGGCCCGGGTGCCAGCGTGCCAGCGACAGGGGCCGAGAGAGTCGGAGTCCCCACTCCGCCCCGGCATGTTTCCAGCTCACTCAGCTCCTGTCCCCGGCAGCCGGGCCTGGCAGGGAGTGGGCCACCGCCGCCTCCCCAGCCAGGCTCTCTCTCAGGCAGCTGCTGTGCTGCACAGAGTCAGCAACCCAGAGCAACCAGCTTCAGCCCCGTGAGAAGTGGCTCCAGCCCGCTCCCCGCCCGGGCCCGGCTGCCAGGAAGAGTGGCCAAATGTGTCGCGGCGGGTGGCGCAGCAGGAGAAGGACAGAGCTCCCCCACCACAGGTAACTCTGTTGGAGCAGGGAGAGTGCAGCGATCCCAGGCTGGGCGCAGGGTCGGGGGAGGTGGTCATTGGGCAGAGGAGACACTTGGGAAGGTTACATGTCCTCCCCTTTAGATTGTGTCCCCCCCCCCCCCCCCGCAGCATGGGCAGGCACGAGTTGTCTATAGCGCCTGGTGAGGATGCGCACCACTGACACAAAGAACGTAGTGTGGACATGCACAAGTGATGTAATTAACGTGGTGGCAGTACGTCGCCATAACTTAGGTCAACATAATTTCATACTGTAGACATATCCCCAGACTGCTCCCTTGAAACCATGGATACCAAAATGGGCAGATCAATCCCTTTCATTTTCCATTAGGAAGAGTGAGTACACAAGAGGAACTTTGAGAATACAGGCCAAAACCAGTGTGATACATTCTCTTCAAACTACTCAGCTCAGGAAACAGATGAGAGAGAAGTAAGGGAGAAAAGAAATTACCTGTATTCTGTCCTTTTGTGCTGTCCAGTTTCTAGTAGCAAGCCAGGAGCTTGCTCCGGAGCTAAGAGCAATCATTACTGTTGGATAGGCAGGCTGGATACCAGGACAGTGCAAAGGGAATTTTAACAAAGCCTTGCTTTTATTGACTGCAGCCATGCAAGCTTGTAATGAAAGTAGAAATGGATGATCAGTACCAGTGACTACAATGTAGTTTCAATTATCAAGCTTCGTAGTAATAAACATCACTTTAGGCCCAGCTAGTCAGTTTGAAGACAGGCTGAAATAGCATGGGTATGCGGTTGAATACCCACAAAACTGACTTTCTGAGTTTGTATTCACAACTTCAAGCTTTAGCCCTTCTCCTGATTTTATGAAGGGTGGGATGGTTCAGAAAGTTTTGAAGCACTGCCCTCCATTGACACATATTTATACAATGACCAAGTGAGCCATTGAGCCAGCTTTGCTGGAAAATGTTCTGATATCTAGAGACTAAGCTGCTGTCAAGACTGAAGTCCGGACGCTGTTGAGATATTCAGGAACTGGAACTGTTCCTATGCCCTTTCCTCTTGTCTCATGAACTGCTCAGTCATGGGAGCACCTTCCCTTTTAAACACATTCTGTCTGTCATATAAACAAACCCGTTCCTCCTCCCTCCGGAACCCAGCTGAACGATTAACACTTGCTTTCCTCCTCTTCCCACCCATTTTTCTCCTTATCGTGCCCCTTTCCAAACTGCCCTTTTTTCATTTTATTTTCTGAAGTGTAGAAGTCAGACAGAGATTAGACAAAACTACACCCGGATCCCAGGAGCAATTTTTTGAAATCAAAGTAAAGTGTGAAAAAGTGTGCTAGTGTACTGTTGAGCACGCCCAGCACAGGAGCTCAGATTTCTTCTTGGGCCTGATTCTCTGCTGCCTTGCACTTTCTGTCGTCATTTACACCTGTGCAAAATGAGCATAAAGTGGATGCAAAATGCTAACAAATCAAAATTGTAGCATTTTGTACACTTTTATTCATTTTACACACACGTAAATGATCGCACAAGCTGCAAGACAGGGGAAAATCAGGCCCGTCATACTATGCAAATGGAACTGTGTTGCTTTGCAGTCAGAAATTATAAATCATACAACTGAAGGGAAGTAATTGAAAAATAAACTGCCTTGTACAGAATGATAAGAGTCTGTCCAGGGAAGCCTCATAAACCAAGCCAGGTGAACAAAGGATTGGTGTGATCACAAGTCTGGGTACATCAGGTAGGTTCATATGTCTGAAAGTATGGGTTTTGTCAGCATTTTAAAGTATCCATGTCCTTGAAGTGTATGTTATAAGCAGCCAATCTAGGTAGCTCAATCCTTTGCTTCCCCTCAATCTATCAAGATACAAAATACATTTTCCGTAGTGATCTTCTCAAGGAAAGGTTTGGCAGAATTTATGTCCCACCTGAATTCACAAATTTATCCACAAAAATGATGGAGTTTTACAGGAATAGAAGAGCCGCCTCCCTCCCAAGTGCTCACTTGTATCTTGCCTGCATCATGTGGCTTGGGTCAGGAAAATCAGAATCCTGTTACCTGCCTAAGTAATGTCTCCTTCAGCTTTAACAGCTTTTAGGATCCTCTTCCAGCCTGTTTTATCAGACAGAGTGACTTTAACAGAGCTGTCTTTGTTGGCCGCCATTCTTATCTTTCACATACACAGAGTTTCAGTAACACCTTTCAACAGAACTGGGGGTTTTCTTTAATATCTAGCTTCAGGCGTTTAGGTATTAGGTTATCCAATAATAGAAGCAAGTTCTCACACTCTTTGCCATCTGGGATTCCTTGATACCCCACGGTTTCCAGCCTTTTTTTTTTTTTTTTTTTGTAACTACTATGGGCTTGTCTACACCACGCAGCTTTTAGCGACAAGGCTGTGTCGACACAGCCTTGTCACTAAAAGTCAGCGTGTGTAAATGCTCTTTTTCGGTACTTTGTTGGCACTTTTGCAGACAAAATACTTCCAGCCCCGCGAGCGGCGATAGCTTTGTCAGCAGGAGAGCTCTCCTGCCGACAAAGCCGCGTTCACACTGCCACTTGCGTCGGCAAAACTTTTGTCTTTCGTGGGGGGGGGCCTTTGTTAAGTACCCGTGAAAGACAAAAGTTTGTCGACAACTTCGCACTGTAGACAAACCCTTTGTTAGTTTTTCATAAGGCTGTTATGAGTTTAATCGCCTCCCTGTTATTTTAATTTGTCCAGTGATATTAAATGCCACCATTGTATCCTCAAACAAGGTGATTCATTGTTGCAGAGTATCTGGTTTCTGAGCGAACAGTGAAATTACATCTCTGAGGGCTGGTCCACACTAGGGGCGGGATCGAACTAAGGTACTTCGACTTCAGCTACGCGAATAGCGTAGCTGGAGTCGAAGTACCTTAGTTCGAACTAACGCGACTTACCTCGCGTCTTCGCGGCGCCGCGATCGAAGTTCGCGGCTCCCACTTCGACTCCGGTAACTCCGCCCGCCCTGCAGGAGTACCGGAGTTCGAAGTAGCGCGTTCGGGGATCGATTTATCGCGTCCAGACAAGACGCGATAATTCGATCCCCGATACTTCGATGGCTACCCGCCGATTTCGGCGGGTAGTGTAGACGGGGCCTCAGACACTCATTTGGTTTCCACTTCCCTGGCCCAACGAACAGCCTGGCAAAGCTGCTCTTTGTGGTGGCCCACAAATAAAAGAAATTGGCACTATAGGTTAAAGCAGGGGTCTCAAACACGCGGCCCGTGGGCCGCATGCGGCCCGCAGGGCTATTGCATGCGGCCCGCGAGCTCCTCCTGGCCCCNCTATTCCTTCCTTACCAATTAGACTTTACTAGTGACGTTTATCTGTGACTCAAAGAGCATGGGAACATTGTAGGAGACTTACTTGAAAAGCAGATCACTCCCAAATGTGCATCCTCACCACAGCAGTAAAAGCTTAGCACCACCAGTCATACTCCAGCCAACATTAGAACAACATTGATAGCTGCATCTAGCCATTCTTACCAGACAGAGTAAGTTACTATGATGCATGGCTAAGGAGAATGAAGTAAAAGAGGAAAGGTTCCCCCCTTACCTTCAAACCTTCCCCCCCAAAATTATTCTCCAAAAAAATAAGGTTCTTTTCCATTCCATATATGGCTATAATTCACTGGGCTTAGACATTTCATGAGGGCCTGCAATGGGACATGCTCCATCCCCATCCTCTGATTTCCCACAAAACCTCTCAGACTCTGTCCAGTAAAGGGCAACTTCATGTGAATTTAGTTCTATTCCTATCACCAATACAGTCTCGAACAGCCAAGTATTTACAGTGTTTCTTGCCCTTTCCCACAGGGCCAGGGAGGACCAACAGTCTCAGCACATGCTAGGCTCAGCTAGCCCAAGTCCTCCCCCTATCACTTTCTTCTTGTATACCTGTAGTCTTTTATTTTATTTAAAGTGAATTTAGTAATGTTGTATTACAACAATGTGGGTTCGGCTCTGGTGGCTACATTTTCAAGATCAACAGAGTGAAAGTCACCTCTGCTACTTGCTTCAGATTTAGAGTCTCTAAGAACACATAAAGACCAAGCGTAGTGACCACATGTACATTTCACAAGTACAAGGTCAAGTCTGTTTTACAAGTTTTAATAAAGTTACGATTACCCAAGCATATGGAAATTCTATAAAGACCTATGCACAAGTTGCAAATATAGTCATACTCACATCCTTAACGATATGGTCTGATGGCTACCTTGCCAATTGATCATCAGTAGAGGGATGGCTCCTGATGGAGTTTCCCATAGAAAGCTAAATTCTTCTAGTCTGGACACCCTCTTTTTTATAATGTGATGCTGACTATACCTCATTAGCATTTATGCACAATGCACCCTGCGGCTAGGACATGTGTTAGAAAAATGTGACTACCAGGTATCTTGTAAGCAAAAAATTACTCAGTGTTAATTTTTCATATCACCCATTGGTACATCTTTTCCCATAATCTTGTGGTGTAGGATCATTCTTTGATCACTTACTTATGTCAAACATTTCTTAAGCTTATGGCCTAGTATGGCTAAGCTAAAATCTTACACGTCTCAGCCTCTTGGCCTTGCATTTCAGCCCTTCCTACCTAGATACCTAATACATAATTATCCCTTCTAACTACTGATCAGTCTTATACTTCTATAATCCTACAATTTAAGTCTATTTAGAATACAATGATTATATATGACATAACATGTTAATCAGAACATTACACAATAAATGAACAATAAACTAAAATCATTTGCTACATGCCCCTCAGCTGCTGGCCAATTGGTTCATCAGCCCCCACCCCAGCCTGATGAGGCAATAATCCCCACTCAGCCTTCTCAAGGGGATAGGGTTGTCAACTGTCTAATCACTGTCAGAGTCTAAAATAGGGAAAGAACAAGTCAAAAATTACTTAGACAAGTTAGATGTCTTAAAATCACCAGGGCCTAATGAAATGCATCCTAGAATACTCAAGGAGCTGACTGAGAAGATATCTGAGCCATTACAAATTATCTTTGAAAAGTCATGGAAGACAGGACACATTCCAGAAGACTGGAAAAGGGCAAATATAGTACCCATCTATAAAAAGGGAAATAAGGACAACCCAGGGAATTACCGACCAGTCAGCTTAATTTCTATACAAGGCATGATAATGGAGCAAATAATTAAGCAATCAATTTGCAAACACCTAGAAGATAATAAGGTGATAAATAACAGTCAGCATGGATTTGTCAACAACAAATCATGTCAAACTAACCTGATAGCTTTCTTTGACAGGGTAACAAGCCTTGTGGATAGGGGGGAAGCGGTAGATGTGGTATAGCTTGACTTTAGTAAGGCTTTTGATACTGTCTCGCATGACCTTCTCATAAACAAACTAGGGAAATATAACACTGTTGCAAAAAAAGCAAACATCATTCTGGGATGTATTAGCAGGAGAATTGTAAACAAGACACGAGAAGTAATTCGTCCGTTCGACTCCATGCTGATTAGGCCTCAACTGGAGTATTGTGTCTAGTTCTAGGTGCCACATTTCAGGAAAGATGTGGACAAATTGAGAAACTCCGGAGAAGAGCGACAAAAATGATTAAAGGTCTAGAAAACATGACCTATGAGGGAAGATTGAAAAAATTGGGTTTATTTAGTCTGGAGAAGAGAAGACTGAGAGGTGACATGATAACAGTTTTCAACTACATAAAAGGTGTTACAAGGAGGAGGGAGAAAAATTGTCTTCTTAACCCCTGAGGATAGGACAAGAAGTAAGGGAGGTTTAGGTTGGACATTGGGAAAAACTTCCTAACTGTCAGAGTGGTTATGCACGGGAATAAATTGCCTAGGGAGGTTGTGGAATCTGCATCATTGGGGATTTTTAAGAGCAGGTTGGACAAACACCTGTCAGGGATGGTCTAGATAATACTTAGTCCTGCCTTGAGTGCAGGGGACTGAACTAGATGACCTCTCGAGGTCCCTTCCAGTTCTACGATTCTATGATTCTATTCCCTCTCCCTCCATCTCTCACTCTCCCCCACCCTCACTCACTTTCACCGAGCTTGGGCAGGGTGTTGGGGTGTGGGAGGGGGTGCAGGCTCTGGGCTGGGGCTGAGGGGTTCAGAGTGTGGGAGGGGGCTCCAGGCTGAGCCTGGGGCAGTGGGTTGGGGTGCAGGATGGGGTGCGGGGTACAAGCTCTGGGAGGGAGTTTGGGTGCTGGAAGAGGCTCAGGGCTGGGGCAGAGGGTTGGGGTGCGGGAGGGGGTGAGGGGTGCGGCTCCCAGGCGGCTGCGCAGAGAGGCTAAGGCAGGCTCCCTGCCTGCCCAGGCCCCGTGCCACTCCCGGAAGCAGCCGGCACTTCCCAGAAGCTCTTGGGGGGAGGGGGCTCTGTGCACTGCCCCTGCCTGCAGGCACCACCCCTGCTGCTCCCATTGGCTGCAGTTCCCGGCCAATGGGAGCTGCAGAGTCACCACTCAGGGTGGGGGCAATGCGCAGAGACCCCCTGCCCTCCCCAGGGGCTGCAGGGATGTGCTGACCGCTTCTGGGAGCGGCGCAGGGCCAGGGCGGGAAGGGAGCCTGACTTAGCCCTGCTGTGCCACCAGACTTTTAGCTACCTAAAATCTCCTGGTTTGGCTTCAGTAGGCTCCGGGAGATAGAGCCCGATTCTGGGAGACTCCTGGCGAAACCCGGAGGGTTGGCAACCCTACAAGGGGAGCTGATTGATGCCTGAGTGATCAAAGTCCTGGCTCAATTGTGTAGCTTTGAGCACTCTGACACAGGGCCATAGGGAAGATTAATTTTATAAACTGGTTTGTTATTTTGCCAAAAACCTTCTTGCCAAAGTAGAAAAAGTATGCTTCCCTTAACCTTAATCAAGAAGTCTCCTAGGGCTTGTCTTAACTAGACAATGTTATTGTGTTTGAACAAAGACTGTACAAAGATGAATTAGGTGCAGAGGTGAAAGTAAGCTGGTCCGGTCCAATACAACTGGCAGCTCTTTTTTCTCCACCGAGGGGTCTTCCACGAGACCTCTCCAAGCTACCGGTCTTCTACCAGGATCTCCTCCAGACCTGGAAGCTGTTCTCAGTGACCAGGTCATTGTGGCCACCGAGGGGAACCCCTGCTACACAACCTCTACCTTCATGTGCAGGTGGCGGAGTCCCCCTCGGTGCACCAGAGGCTGGTCCTGGCAGAAACCACTAGAATCGGAGACCTCCTGGACTATTACAGGAGGGACTGGGTGGATCCCTGAGTGCTTGGTCAGTGCATGGGGCTTTCCACCCTTCAGACCCACCTGCGCGTACTCCAGGAGGTGGGGGCAGCTTTGTCACCCCCCTCTCAGGTTTTCCTCGAGCGGGTCCTGTGAGAGGGTGCTCCCTGCCCAACCCTCACCCCAGGCCCTCCGAACATTTACATTGGGCCCCTGTCTCGCGAGCCCCCCTATTCCCCTCCCTTCAATAACCCGAGCTGGCTGTGTGCCCTGTAACCGGTTTGCTTCCGAACTGCACCAAGGGCACACCTATACACACTTGTGCTCCATACATTTCACTTCCTCACCCTTTTGTCCCTCCCTGATACCAAGTGGTGAGACTATCTACCATCTTTAGAGGGTGAGGAGCCTCGGTGGGCCAGCCTCTATTCCACCCTGGTCCCATGGCCCACCAGGGATATCAGCCGGTGGCTTCTCCATGAAGCCGTGACCACGGGCATGTACTTGGCGCAGTTCACCCCCATCCCCGACGCCTGCTCCTTTTGTGGCATAAGGGAGAACCTGGCACACACCTATCTAGAATGCGCCAGGATGCAGCCCCTATTCCGGCTCCTCCAGAACCTCTTGTTGAGGTTCTGGCTGCACTTTTCCCCCACACTTCTTCATATATCCACACCCTGTCCATGTCCCCACGAAGTCCCGAGACCTCCTCGTCAACCTCCTCCTGGCCCTGGCCAAAGTGGCCATCTTCAACACCCGGAGGAGGATGCTGAATGAGGGGGTGTTCTGCGACTCTGGGGCCTATTTCTGCTCCTCCCTGGTCTCATGCATCCTGACAGAGTTCCTCTGGCACCATCCGCTGGCTCCCTAGACAGCTTTGAGGAGCAGTATGCGCTGTCTGGGGTTCTCTGCTCGGTGTCCCCCTCTGGATCCCTGGTTCTGAACCTATGACCCCCACTTCCATTCCTGTTATTCATTAGTTGTCCCCCAAATTCAGTTGGTTCCTGGGTCCAGTGGTCCCTCCCGCAAGGCTGGGGGAGGGGCCTTTAGAAGTGGGTGGGCTTCTAAGGCCTCACTGTGTCAGACCACAGTAGTTGCACCTCTGCGACCTAAGGAACCGGCACCCAATCTTGCTCCTCAGCACAGACTACAAGGTTGTAGTGAAAATCATCTCGTTACAACTGGGGTCCATGCTGGCAGACATGATCTACCCCAAGCATACCTGCACTGTCTTGGGATAGACCAGTCCTAGACTAGTCCATTCCTGTTTTTTGCAGTTGTTGTCAGTTGATGACCTGTACTTTTCCTAAAGAGACGTGTACTTTTTGGCAATTGTTAGTCCTAAACTAGTGCTCTAACAACAGGACTATCCTTCCTGTCACGATTACTTCCCTTAACTTCAGCAGGAGTTTTCCCACAATAAGAGGGCTTGGACCATAAACAATTGAAAGATAGCCAAACCCCAGTCATTCAATGAGCTCTTTTTGGGCAGAACCAACACCTGCATGGAACCCCATAGATTCCAGTAGTAACCCACTCATTTTCATGAGGCCAAGAGATGAACTGTAGGTGTACTACTATACAGAATGAGGCCCCAAGGTAACAATTGCAGTTGTAGTACTGTAGCGAGGAGGTGTGGCCTCCCTCAGAGATAGACCAGGAGGGACCACAACCCGCCCCTTGGATTGTAGAGCCAGGAAAGCCATGCCCGCCCTTCTGGAAGCTGAGGGGCAGGACAGTATATAAGGCGGGCCCTGCAGCTCAGTTGGGTGGGAGCTGTTGAGGGAGACAGATGCTTCTCCCCCTCTACAGGAGCAGGACACCAAGGAGGACCGCTGTTGCCCCAAGGACTTGCATGAGCTTCCAAAGCGCCCTGCCATTCCCAACACTGAGTTGCTGCTGGGACTACAATTGGCAACATATTCTGGGGAAATGGAGAATGACCCCTGGATGCAGGTACATCCCGAGGGGAGGAAGTAGCCCAGGGACAGCCAATTGTAATCTGGCTTCATTGCTGCCTGCAGATAGGTCAGCGTGTTGAGGCTGGACTCCCCCCTGAGCCTAGTGATGGAATGCTCCGCCACTGTTAGGGCCCCGGGCTGGGAACCAGTGGAGTTGGATGGGCCCAGGTCCTCCTGCCTCTGCCACTCCATCCCTGGGGTGGCAGCTTCCCCACCATAGGCCAGGATGCCTGCGCTAGTTTACCATCCGCCAGAGCTAGGACTCTAGACCCTGTAATACTTTACCCTGTCCGAGGGATGAGCTCTTAGATGGTTTGTTGCCCTGCCCTGACTGAGGACCAGGGCTCATAGACACTTTGTTACTCTGCCCTGACTGCAGGCCAGAGCCCTCTACCTGTTTGCTGCCCTGCCCTGCCCGAGGGGCTGGGCTTATAGACTTTGTTACTCTGCCCTGCGTGTGGGTGCCCAGCCCTGCCTGAGGGCCGAGGTTCATAGACTCATTATTGTTCAGCCTGGCCCAAGTGCCCTGGAACTTTAAAGACAGCTAATGCCCCCACTAATTGATTGCCGTGCTAAGGGCGTGACAGTGAGGAGGCGTGGCCTCTCTCACAGATAGACCAGGAGGGATGGCCATGCATGCGTACAAGTACATTAAAACCTTACATGATATTTGCATGATATACAGTTTACACTTACACTATGATGTAAAATTTCATATGGGTTCTTCTGAACCCCTTTCTTTGTCCTGATTCCCACCAAAAATGAAACTTGTCTCCTTGAAGATTTGTCCTCTTCTCTTAAAGAAATGATCTTTAGTCATTCCTCAGACCTTCACAGTATAAAGATTAAAACACAGATTCTAATAGAAACAATACATTTTTGGAACTGAGCCCTTAGTTTAATCTTCCTGAAACTTCAAGGATTTTACTGCTAGTGTTGGTACTTGAAAAATTACACCTTCAGCCTCCAATGCACAAAAAGGTCCCTTTTGTTAGAGGATTTAATGACTACGTAGATTCATTAGCAAAGGTAATTTTGGCCTAATTAGCCTTCTAATTTGTATGTTATCCCTTGTAGAAATATGCCCTCAGAAATTAATAAAATGACTTATAATTTATGCTAATCACCATAATCTGATTTGTCTTTAATTATTATGTAATGGAGGAATCTAATTGGAAAATGAAGAGTATTTTGGAAGGGCCAAAACATATGTAAATTAGTGCAAGAGCAGCAGAAAGGAAGAAAATGAAAGTGGATTTTTGAGTTAATGGAAGAAGGAATATCAGGTTACTTAATTTCTTCTCAAGCTTTATACTTTTAGCAAAACTGGTTCATATATGTAATGACTCCAGTGTTGTCATTAAAAATTATCAGACTGTTGCAGCATACACCACCACTGCAATTGAAAATTTCATTTTAGTAGCTGGCCAAAAATACCCGGAATGTTATTTGTAAACAGTGAGGGAGGTAGCTGCATTGTTTTTACTTAGACATTTCTATCCTGTTTTCAAATAAAAATTTTCTGGTTTTAGAATTTCCCAGTTGCAAGAGTCATTTCACCACATCCCGAGGTCTCCTTTCACTTTTGAAAAATAGCCTGGGCTGATGGCTCATACAACAACATATATATTCTTATTTGCAATGGGTTTTTTTTCCTCTCTGTGATCTTAACTAAAATGACAGAAAAATAGCAATTTCCTAAACATTTATTTTTCCTTCCCTTGAAAAATGCATCTTGCATAAACCAGTGTCAAAATCTATCCATGTTTCAAATCTTGTGGTATAATGTGATTTTTTTGCTTGGCAGATAGAAGAATAAAAGTCATTGTGGATCCTTTGCAATAATTTCAGAAGGGAGCCATTTTTAAATCCTTTAATCTCAAACCATACGTCATTTAGTAAAAAAAGAAATATTCCAGCTGTCAATGAGTTTTAGCCATAAATATTTGAAATCATGCAGATTTCCCCCCTCCCCAGTTACAAGGATGATCAAAATCAGACTTGGAACTTCTCTACAAAGTATTTTTGGTATTATCTCAGATGTGAATTTAAACCAATTTAGTAATACTGGTATAACCCCCAGTGTAGACACTCTTACCCTTATAAGATTGGCTTTTTTACTCTGTTGCTTTTTTTAGAATGGGATTGTAGCTAGAACCTTGGATATGCATACACTAGAGTTTTGTTTACTTTGTTCCTGTAAGGCAGTTGCGGTTCTCTCTCCACCTATCAGGGAGGGTGACCATGCCCCCTCACTGCGATGCTCCTAGAGCGACTCCATTCAGGGGGAATTAACCAACAGTTAATAGGCCCTAGTCTTCAGTCCAGGCTGGGTATCAATTGGGTCTGGTAGCCCCGACACTCAGCCAGAGCGGGGCAGCACACGGTTAATGGATCTGGCCCACAGTCGGGCCAGGTGGCGGCAATTCTCTAGGCCTGGCACCTTCAATCAGGACGGGGCCGTAATCAGTTAACAGCTCTAGCTTGCAGTCAGGCTGCGCAGTAGTAAGTCTATCTGCCGGGGTAAGTCTGTCTATCAATCAGGGCAGGGCACAATCAGGTCAGGGGGCTCTAGCCTGCTGTCAGGCAGAGCAGCCCCGCAGTCTAGGGGGAGATTAGGTCTCTGATGGGAGAGCCTGCTAAACCATCTGGCGTCCTAGCTCATGCTGGCGTCAGACCAATGCAGGCCTCCTGACCTAAAGGTGGAGAGGCTACCACCCCGACGGTGGGATGGCAGGGGGTAGGGGCACACAGGCCTACCCGCTCCACTGTGTCCCAGTCCATGGCCCTAACAGTGGGGGAGTGGTCCGCCACTGGGTCAGCGAGGAAATCTGGCTGCAACACGCTGGCTGGCTTGCAGTCAGTCACACAGCTGAACCCTATTCGGCTTCCCTGGGCTCCTTCCTACACTCCCAGTCCGGGGGTACCTGGGTTCCGGGGTTGTCGTTGGTCTTGCTTAGGTAAATGGCAAGTGGCAGCCACAACAGCTCCCCGGTGTCTGGCAGCTCCTTCCGGGTCTCTGGCACAGGAGCAGCCTCCATCAGGTCTGGGCTCCAGCAGTGAGGGGGAGGTGTCCTGCTCCTCTGGCAGCTCTGCCTTCACTGAGCTAGAGGACTGGCCTTTTATAGTCCCGGTTCCTGTCCCGCCCCTCTGCTTCTGGTGGGGTGGCCGCGAGTATCCCGGTTCTGCCCACCAGGGGGCAGTCGCAGTTCTCTCCCCACCTGTCAGGGAGGGAGACCACGCCCCTTCGCTACAGTTCCAAGCTACAAATATTTGTTCTTTACCCTAAGCTGATCCCTGGGTAAAGAACAAATGTTTATAGCCTTGATCAACTGTGTGGACATCCACACTAGCCTTTACAAGCATGTTAAGTCCTATACTCATAGATTTTAAGACCAGAATTAATCACCTACTCTGAGCTCCCACATAATACAATCCAGCCAGTTTTAGCTAGCAACCCTTGTATTGAACCCAATAATTTGGTGACTAAAGCATACCTTTCAATGTGGATTTGAAGACCCTAAGACAGTGCTTCTCAAAGCCGGTCTGCCGCTTGTTCAGGGAAAGCCCCTGGCAGTCCGGGCCAGTTTGTTTACCTGCCGCGTCTGCAGGTTTGACCGATCGTGGCTCCCACTGGCCGCGGTTCGCCACTCCAGGCCAATGGGGGCAGCGGGAAGGGCGACCAGCACATCCCTCGGCCCGCGCTGCTTCCCGCAGCCCCCATTGGCCTGGAGCGGCGAACCACGGCCAGTGGGAACCACAATCGGCCGAACCTGCTGACGCGGCAGGTAAACAAACCGGCCCGGACCGCCAGGGACTTTCCCTGAACAAGCGACGGCCCAACTTTGAGAAGCACTGCCCTAAGAGACAGAAAATCCACTACTTCTCTTGGTGGTTGTTCCAATGATTAATCACCCTTTCTGTTAAAATTATGCTTATTCTGAATTTGTCTGGCTTCAGCTTCCAGCCATTGGTTCTTTTTCTGCCTTTCTTTGCCAGATTAATGATCCCTTTAGTACCTGCTATTTTCTCCCTGAGAATGTATTTATACATCCTAATCAAGTCACTTCTTGATCTTCTTTTCAAGGTATTAGCTTGAAGTAATGGTGATCAATTAACTCATGGTAAAAATATATATAGTGGAGACAAACCCACTTAACTGTGGGGAAGCTATCTGACCATAGTTCCTCAGCTCCAGAAAAAGAACAGGCCTCTATATGTCTACATTGCAGTAAAAAACTCGTGACACTGAATTTCAGCCCCTGGGTCAACTGACTTGGGCTCGTGGGGCTTGGGCTGAGGAACTAAAAATAGCAGTGTAGACATTCGGGCTTGGGCTGGAGCTCAGGCTCTGAGACCCACCCCCAATCACAGGATTTTGGAGCACGGGCTCCAGCTGGAGCCCAAATATCTATAATGCAATTTTTAGCCTCCAGCCCAAATCCAAGTCAGCTGACCCAGGCTCTGAGACTCAGTGACATGGGGTTTTTTTTATTGCAGTGTAGATATATCCTATAACAGTGGTTCTCAAACTTTTTTTTTCACGGACCACTTGAAAATTGCTGCGGGTCTTGGTGGACCACTTAATGATCTTTCCAAATGTTGTTTGTACTGTGAGCTAACTATTGTAAAGAGCTTTGGATAAAACCACTATATAAAAAAATCTTAATAATAATTAATATTTTTTGTTCTACAAATAAAAGCACACAACTCATATTTTAATATCAGTAGTCTTACCTTTCTAATGCGATGGATGTGCCCTCTCTCCCCTGCTGCGGCAGCCCCCGAGCTGGGGCTGGGAAGGAGGGAGGTCTCTCCCCCATCACAGCAGCCACAGAGCTGAGGCTGGGTAGGAGGGCCATCTCTCCCCAGCAGCCGCAGCCCTGGATCTGGTGAAAGTCACCTCTTTCTGTGGCCGCCGCAGCCCTGCACGTTCCAAATTCCCCCCCCCCCTCTTCTCACCCCACTGCCCCCTCCCACCTACACCCCCCAAGGCCACCACCTCACCTTACATGTGTGTCTTCTCCAGGGTCCAGGCACCTAATTAGTGGAGCCACGCCTGCACAGCTCCACTAATTAGGTGGGTGACCCTTCATTCTCTCATGTGCGGCTGCCCAGGCACGCACCTTAGAGGGAACTATCCGCGGATCACCTGAATGGAGCTCGCAGACCACCGGTGGTCCACGGACCACAGTTTGAGAACCTCTGCTCTATAACCTGAGCTAAAGGAAGAGCTCCTTGAGGGAGGTTTATGTTCTTGCTAAGCGGATTGCTCAGTGGGTTGAGCATTGGCCTGCTAAACCCAGGGTTGTGAATTCAATCCTTGAGGGGGCCACTTAGGGATGTGGGGCAAAAATCAGTACTTGGTCCTGCTAGTGAAGGCAGGGGGCTGGACTTGATGACCCTTCGGGGTCCCTTCCAGTTCTATGAGATAGGTATAGGTAACACTGTCACATTAAAGTCAATGGCAGAATTAGGCCTAAAACTATCTGCAATAACCGCTACTTTCTTAAATTTAGTCAGTGCAAGGTTTTCAGGGAGATTTAACTATACAGAAAACTTGAAGATTCAGTAACGAGCTGTTTTTCAGCTAGACTACAACAAAGAACTGTTGGGACAAAATTCAAAATTTCAAATCAAGGAACATTTTAAAATGACCCATGTGACGCTGGCAGACCAGATGCCAGCTCTTGCCAAGGCTTTTGGCCTCAATTGAGCATTAACAAACTCATTTCTGGAAACCAGTCCAGCTTACCTGTGTGTTAGAATGGTTAAGATGGGTATTGGACTTATAACAACATGTTTAGGGCTTAGACTTTATGAAATGCTTATAAGTTGCTACATGTATTTATCCTACTTCTAATGTCTGTATTCCATGCTCTAAGGCAGTGGTCACCAACCGGTCAATCAAGATCGACTGGTCGATCCTAGAGGATCTCCCAGTTGATCGCAATCTCCGGCAGTGTAGCGGGGCTGCTGCTAAGGCAGGCTCCCTGCCTGCCCCAGCCCCATGCCACTCCCGGAAGCAGCCAGCGTGGTCCTGCGGCCCTGGGAACAGCGGGACAAGGGTCTCCCTCCGCTGCTCCTGACTGCAAGCCCCGCCCCCGCAGCTCCCATTTGCCAGCAACGGGGAGCTGTGCCCAATGGGACCTGAGGAGGCGGTGCTTGCAGAGAGGGGCAGCGTGCAGAGGCACATGCCCTCCACCTCCCCCCAGGGGCCACAGGGGCGCGTTGGCCTCTTCCGGGAGCGGTGTGGGGCCATGGTAAGCAGGGAGCCTGCCTTAGTGGCAGCCATGTTACGCCACCAACCAGGAGCTGCCAGAGGTAAGTGCTGCCCGGCAGGATGCCGCACCCCAACCCCCAGCCCTGAGCCCCCTCCTGGAGCCAACACACCATAACCCCTCCTGCATCCCGAACCTCCTCCTGCACCCCAAGCCCCAGCCATGACCCCCCTCCCAGAGCCAGCACTCCATATACCTTCCTGCACCCCAACCCCCTGCCCCAGCCCGGAATCCCCTCCTGCACCCAAACGCCCTTCCAGAGCTTGCACCCCTCACCCTCTCCTGCACCCCACCCCCTGCCCCAGGCTCATCCCAGAGCCCCCTCCCACACTGCGAACCCCTCAGCCCCAGCTCAGAGCCCACACCTCCTCCCGAACCCCAACCCTAGCCCCGTGAAAGTGACTGAGGGTGGGGGAGAGCGAGTGACGGAAGGGGGGGGGATGGAGTGAGCGGGGCAGGGCTTTGGGAAAGGGGCGGAACCTCGGGGAAGGGCCAGGTTAGATCCTGGGTTGCCCTTAAATTCAAAAAGTGATCTTGGGCGTAAAAAGTTCAGAGACCACTGCTCTAAGGTAATACTTAAGTGTTTGCTATATAGGTGTGAAATGTTTGTTGTGAACTATGTAACTCACCAAACAAGAAAAAGCTTTACTTAGTGCAAAATCCCAATGAAAGGTATTACCTCCTGCCCATCAGAAAGGGCTATCAAAACTAAATGGGCCATTGGGGGAAACCACAATACAAAGACTTTGCTAATTGCCCCTGCACACCCATGAAGAGTGCAGAAGGGCTCCTCCCATCAGCCTGAATTCTGGAAGAAGGAAATAAAAATAGTTGACAAAAAAATTCCTCTCTTTTGCTGTTTTGACTCTGGCAGGGCCGAAGCTATGAAACAGAGATCCCCAGGGTCAACTTGGGTTAGCCCTCAAAGACAGAGAGAGCTGACAGATTGCTAGCACTCTGTCACCTTTTAAAACCATAGACTGTAACTCATTTGTATATATATATATGTTTGCTTGTAATAACTCTCTCATTTCTTTTCTTACTTAATAAATCCTTAGTTGTTTTATTATTGTAGTGGCTAAAGCATTGACTTTGATGTGAGATCTGAGAAACAAATTGACCTGAGATAAGTGACTGGAAGCATCCTGAATCTTTTGTGATCTTTGGTGTTTGGCTAAGGTCGGGTGTATCACTAAGCCCAGCTTGCCTGGGTGGCAAGAGAGATTGGAATGCCCAAAGAGACTGCCTGTGACTCCATGGTCAGACTGCTATAGTATGTCAGGAGTTCACCTTGGTTACAGGATTGGTGAAAGCAAACAGGGGAGTTTGAGAGAGGACGAAGGAAATCCCCCTGCTGAATGAACAAGGTGCGAGTACTAACCTTGGGGTGAGTGAATTTGTTTGGCTGTTTGTGTTTGTGTTTGTGTTTTTCTTTCAGTTTCTTTCAGTTACAGGGTCAATTGGGATTGTGTGTTTGGGGACAGTTTGAGATGTTGTTCCCTTGATCATCCTTGATCAGCCTCAATCAGCCTTGTGATCACTCTCCCCCTGTGTGATTAACAAGGGGGTAGGGCTGACCTAGGAGGGAAGGCCTTAAAAGCCAGAGGCTAAGTGACCCAGCGGAGTTTGAGAGGGAGTTTGTAGGAGGGAGTTGTAATATAATCATTATGGTTAGGAAGGGCTGCATCGCCAGTGCCAAAACAGCTCCTGTCGCCTCCACCTACGCCTGTATCCAGACAGAGAACCTAACCATGGATGACTCTACCCAGATTCTGGTGTGGAGTTGCAGAGACTGTGGCTTGCATTTCCCACTCTCAGAAAGCCAGGCTGGGGGGACCAGCCAGTGTGAGAGGTGCCTGCTGGTGGAATCTCTCAGGAAGCAGGTGGGAGAGGGACAGGAGGAGGTGGCCAGGCTGAGGAGCATCCGTGCACATGAGGAATTAATTGACAGTATTCATATGGAGACTTCCAAGGCTGAGGACACTATCCAGCTAGAGAGGACTGCTGTCACACCACCGGGGGAGGAGGATAAGGCTCTGGTACAGGAAGGACACTGGCTGCTGGGAGGTATGCTGCCTGCCAGGGGCCCGTATCCGAGATGTTACGGCAGGATTGTCGAGGATCATCTGGCCCTCTGACTATTCCCCCATGCTACTCATCCACGTGGGCACTAATGATACTGCGAGGTATGACCCTCAGCAGATCAGAAGTGACTACACCGCTCTGGGAGTAAGGGTGAGAGAGTTTGGAGTGCAGGTGGTATTCTCTTAGAATAATAGAATCATAGAATATTAGGGTTGGAAGAGACCTCAGGAGGTCATCGAGTCCAATCCCCTGCTCAAAGCAGGACCAACAGGACCTTCAGTCCTTCCAGTCAAGGGTAGGGGCCTCAGCAGAGACAGTTGCATCCTGGAGGTGAATGCCTGGCTGCAAAGATGATGTCGCCAGGAGGGCTTTGGCTTCCTTGACCATGGGGTGCTGTTCCAGGAAGAAGGATTGCTAAACAGAGATGGGGTCCACCTATCAAGGAAGGGGAAGAGCATATTTGGCTACAGACTGGCTAACCTAGTGAGGAGGGCTTTAAACTAGGTTCGATGGGGGCTGGTGACCAAACCCCACAGGTAAGTCAAAAACATGGAGACCTGGGAGAAGGGTTGGAATCTGGGGGGAGCATGGGCTGTTATAGCAGAAATAAGGGAGAGACAAGACACAACTTGGGGGGGCGGAGGGAATCAAATCAGTATCTTAGATGTCTGTATACGTATGCAAGAAGTATGGAGAATAAGCAGGAAGAACTCAAAATGCTAGTAAATAAACACAACTATGACCTAGTTGGCATCATGGAGACTTGGTGGGATAATACGCATAACTGGAATATTGGTACAGAAGGGTACAGCTTGCTCAGGAAAGACAGGCAGGGGAAAAAAGGAGAAGGTGTTGCCTTATATATTTAAAATGTATACACTTGGACTGAGGTTGAGATAGAAATAAGAGACAGACTTGCTGAAAGTCTCTGGGTAAGGATAAAAGGGGTAAAAAACAAGGGTGATGTCATGGTAGGGGGTCTACTACAGACCACCAAACCAGGAAGAAGAGGTGGATGAGGTTTTTTTTAAACAACTAACAAAATCATCCAAAGCACAGGACTTGGTGGTGAGGGGGGACTTCAACTACCCACACATCTGTTGGGAAAATAACACAGCAGGGCACAGATTATCCAACAAGTTCTTGGAATGTATTGGAGACAATTTTTTTATTTCAGAAGGTGGACAAAGCTACTGGAGGGGAGGCTGTTCTAGATTTGATTTTGACAAATAGGGAAGAACTGGTTGAGAATTTGAAAGTGGAAGTCAACTTGGGTGAAAGTGATCACGATTCTAAGGAATGGTAGGAGGGAGAACAGCACAATAAAGACAATGGATTTCAAAAAGGCAGACTTTAGCAAACTCAGGGAGGTGGTAGGTAAAATCCCATGGGAAGCAAGTCTAAGGGGAAAAACAACTGAAGACAGTTGGCAGTTTTTCAAAGAGACATTATTAAGGGCACAAGAGCAAACTATCCCACTGCGTAGGAAAGATAGGAAGTATGGCAAGAGACCACCCTGGCTTAACCAGGAGATCTTCAATGATCTAAAATTCAAAAAGAGTCCTACAAAAAGTGGAAACTTGGTCAAACTACAAAGGATGATATAAAGAAATAACACAAGTATGTAGGGACAAAATTAGAAAAGCCAAGGCACAAAACAAGATCAAACTAGCTAGGGACATAAAAGGAAACAAGAAAACATTCTACAAATACATTAGAAGCAAGAGGAAGGCCAAGGACAGAGTTACTCAGTGCGGGCTAGGGGGAAGACAATAACAGAAAATGTGGAAATGGCAGAGGTGATGAATGACTTCTTTGTTTCGGTTTTCACCAAGAAGGTTGGTGGCGATGGGACATCTAAAATAGTGAATGCCAGTGAAAATGAGGTAGGATCAGAGTCTAAAATAGGGAAGAACAAGTCAAAAATTGCTTAGACAAGTTAGATGTCTTCAAATCACCAGGGCCTAATGAAATGCATCCTAGAATACTCAAGGAGCTGACTGAGGAGATATCTGAGCCATTAGCAATTATCTTTGAAAAGTCATGGAAGACAGGAGACATTCCAGAAGACTGGAAAAAGGCAAATATAGTGCCCATCTATGCCAGGAGTTCTCAGACTTTTGTACTGGTGATCCCTTTCACATAGCAAGCCTCTGAGTGTGACCCCCCTTTATACATTAAAAACACTTTTAAATATATTTAACACCATTATAAATGCTGGAGGCAAAGCGGGGTTTGGAGTGGAGGCTGACAGCTCGTGACCCCCCCATGTAATAACCTCGTGACCCCCTGAGGGGTCCCGACCCCCAGTTTGAGAACCTCCGATCTATACAAAGGGAAATAAGGACAACCCAGGGAATTACAGACCAGTCAGCTTAACTTCTGTACAAGGAAAGATAATGGAGCAAATAATTAAGCAATCAATTTGCAAACACCTAGAAGATAATAAGGTGATAAATAACAGTCAGCATGAATTTGTCAAGAAAAAATCATGTCAAACCAACCTGATAGCTTTCTTTGACAGGGTAACAAGCCTTGTGGATAGGGGGGAAGCAGTAGATGTGGTATATCTTGACTTTAGTAAGGCTTTTGATACTGTCTCGCATGACCTTCTCATAAACAAACTAGGGAAATACAACCTAGATGGAGCTACTATACGGTGGGTGCATAATTGGTTGGAAAATCTTTCCCAGAGAGTAGTTATCAGTGGTTCACAGTCATGCTGGAAGGACATAACGTGTGGAGTCATGCAGGGATTGGTTCTGGGTCCGGTTCTGTTCAATATCTTCATCAATGATTTAGATAATGGTATAGAGAGTACACTAATAAAGTTTGCACACAATACCAAGCTGGGAAGGGTTGCAAGTACTTTGGAAGATAGGATTAAAATTCAAACTGATCTGGACAAACTGGTCCGAAGTAAATAAGATGGCATTCAGTAAAAACAAATGCAAAGTACTCCACTTAGGAAGGAACAATCAGTTGCACACATACAAAATGGGAAATGACTGGCTAGGAAGGAGTACTGCAGAAAGGGATCTGGGGGTCATAGTGGATCACAAGCTAAATATGAGTCAACAGTGTAAAGCTGTTGCAAAAAGCAAACATCCTTCTGGGATGTATTAGCAGGAATATTGTAAGCAAGACACAAGAAGTAATTTGTCCATTCGACTCCATGCTGATTAGGCCTCAACTGGAGTATTGTGTCCAGTTCTGTGTGCCACATTTCAGGAAAGATGTGGACAAAGTGGAGAAACTCCGGAGAAGAGCAACAAAAATGATTAAAGGTCTAGAAAACATGACCTATGAGGGAAGATTAAAAAAATTGGGTTTGTTTAGTCTGGAGAACAAAAGACTGAGAGGGTACATGATAACAGTTTTCAAGTACATAAAAAGTTGTTACAAGGAGGAGGGAGAAAAGTAGTTTTTCTTAACCTCTGAGGATAGGACAAGAAGCAATGGGCTTAAATTGCAGCAAGGGCAATTTAGATTGGACGTTAGGAAAAACTTTCTAACTGTCAGAGTGGTTAAGCACTGGAATAAATTGCCTAGTGAGGTTGTGGAATCTCCATCATTGGGGATTTTTAAGAGCAGGTTAGGCAAACACCTGTCAGGGATGGGCTAGATAATACTTAGTCCTGTCTTGAGTGCAGGGGACTGGACTAGAGGACCTCTCAAGGTCCCTTCCAGTTCTTTGATTCTATGATTCTAATCATAGAACATACAACCAGCTTGGGGCCTCACCCGCTCTTATTGAGAGTCTGTCCTGAGGTTGGCACTAACAGTTGTGAACCACTCCTGACAGTGTGACAACCCATAACTCATTTTTTTGATGAATCTTCAAACTTTGCAGAAACTCTCTCCTTGGCCTTCAGAATAAATCTGGCAATTTTCTGGTCAAACCAATTTTCCAAGCCAAAATTATGGAGGAAATGGAGTGCATAAAATAGGGCCTCTTAACAGAAACTAGTTGCAACCTTAACTATGAAGAGACTACAGCCACAATATAATATTGTTAGCAAAGATTATGTAGGAATCAAAGATTACTAAAATTTAATATTCTGGATCATCACTGTAAAATTTTGCATTTTCATATGGTTGATCCTAGCTGTTTCTTGGCTTTGAAATAAGAACTGGGGATAATGGAGTCTCATCTGTAAGGTCTTTAGATTCTTAGAGGGCCAATTTCATCCCTTTTGTAACTCTACTTATTTCTGTGGAGTTACATGAAGGATGGATTTGGCCCAATACCTATCATGCTCTGATGTCTCCTACATCATGCAGTTACAAAACACCAATAGTTTTATTTTGAAGTAATTTCTGTTGGTCAACATGCTTGGATAATTCTAGACTTTCAGACACTGACAATTGTCATTCCAAACAGGTTCAGGAGCAGACTGGAGTAACATCTGCTAATCTTCTGAAGAGAATTGACAGCACAGCAAGGAGTGCCTTGAATTTTGTTCTTGATTTTTTTTTAACCTAAATAGAGAATTTGGGCATCATAATACATTCATCCATTTGTCACTTTCTCCATCAACAGGGAAAAATGTGCCAGTTGTCACAAAAAATTAAACATGAGCTGGTTGAACTATTTGTTTTGAATATTAGTTACGAATTTAGACCTTTTGTAAGCAAATCATCCACAAGCTACTCTTGGTTCTCCTCAGATGTATTTGTTATTTGTAAGTATTTGCAAAACTACTAAAAAAATAAAGGGAAAGTTTAAAAAAAAAATTTGACAAGGTAAGGAAACTGTTTCTGTGCTTGTTTCATTTAAATTCAGATGATTAAAAACAGCATTTTTCTTCTGCATAGTAAAGTTTCCAAGTTGTATTAAGTAAATGTTCCGTTGTAAACTTTTGAAAGACCAACCATAACTTTTTGTTCAGTTAGGAACAGTTCAGAGTTACTAACAACCACCATTCCTGAGGTATTCATAACTCTGAGGTTCTACTGAATATCGAGCACACATTTTCAGACAAACTTTCATGCTGACATTCATGAAACTTGTCAAACATTTTCATAAGTAGCTGGCATCTGTCAAAATATTGACTAATATAAACTAACATGACTATAGCTAATCAAATTTGGCACTTCTATTGATTGAGACTATTTCTAAACCATGTTAAAAAAAACGCACTTCAAACAGCTCTAAAAATTATAGTATGATCCATAACCCATTGAAGAAAATGGAAAGACTCCCACTGACTTCAATGGGCTTTGAATCAGGCTCTTAACAATAATATACAGCCTTAACCTGATGCAGAAATGAACTTCTATGCACTTCAATGAGAGTTTTGCCTGAATAAAATTTGCACAATCAGGGCTCAATTTCCGCCCCCCTTTTTTTTAAAAAACAGATTCATTTAGAGAGCTATGAATATTTTAAGGCTGTATAAACAATAAATTATTAATAATGATATTTCATTATTAAATTCAAATGATGCCAGTACTGATATCTCATCAGTCAAGAAATTTCTGATGTATATTTTTATATCTTTAAATATAAGGATTTGGTGCTGTTGCAATCTGTTTTACGACTGAAACCACAACCATGAAGGTAACTGTGTACTTGTTTAAGAAAAGTACAATGTGAAATTCTCATTTCCCCAAAGACTAATCACACATCCTTAGGGGTTTCACTGAACTGAATCTTATAAGTTTCTACAAAAACATTGCTCAGGGAGTCCGAATTTTGACACGCACCACAATTATGAAAATCTTCTTCCTTGTGTCAATCCCATCAACTGGGGTCTGGTCTATGAGTCCTCTCCCTTCGACGGTATGAAAATACAGGCACAAAAGAGGCAGTGAAGTGATGAATCATGTGAGCAACTCTGGATGGCATTTGACATACTGTTAATGGTCATATTGTTCTCAGTTTTACTGAACATTACCAGTCAGTCTCTGGAAAATATGTGCTGTTGGGAATCTGTTCAAAGCTTTTATCAAAGCCACCTTACAATTAGTGGCAAATGAGTGTTTGTTCCTTTGGAATTCATTGTCATAAGCCCACTTTGAACAGGGCCTGATATTATTCATGTGGCTATGACATACAATTTCATGGGAAATCTGTTTTAATAGTGAATGTAATGGCAAGGGATTTGAATAGCAAGCAACAATGATAAACCTTGCACTGTATGTAATATTTTCATTATCAAAGGACTCTCCAAACATTAACCAATTAATCATCACAACACCCTGTCAGGTACGTATGTAAGTAGTTTATCTCCGTTACTAAATTTATACCCAAAATTAATCATTCCTGATGCTCGAGTCACATTGTGATCAGCTTTCTTCTCTACCATGCAGGGACCACAGCGCAGGGCCCCAGAGCTGACGTGCTGCAGTGGTATGGAAGGACTCCAGGGTCAGCACGCAAGAACAGTTGGGGCAAGACTCCAATACCAACAAGCAGCAGTGGTTAGGGCAAGGCTCCAGCACTGACATGCAGCAACAGGAGTACATGGCTCCAGGCCGCCAATGCCGGCATGCAAAAGTGGTGGGCCAGGGCTCCAGCCAAAGGGCAGTGAACAGTCATTCAGAAATCCTCACCTCACTGAATAGTTCCTTTGACATTGTTTGTTAAAGTAGCATGTCATCGTGTTTTCTAGTCAATCAGAGAGAAAAAATATTTTAGTCAAATAGTCTCTACTTTAATCATTTTCCTCTTCCAAGTGCTTTTAANCCATTGTTTGTAAAATAGCATGTCATCGTGTTTTCTAGTCAATCAGAGATAAAAAATATTTTAGTCAAATAGTCTCTACTTTAATCATTTTCCTCTTCCAAGTGCTTTTAACTAATTCATCCTCACAATGGCCCTTTGAGATAATTGTTAGGATCCCCTTTCTGCAAGTGGGAAAACTAAAAGAGAGCATTTGAATTGCTCACCTAAGGTCTCAGTGTCAGAGCACAGATTAGGATTCAGAAGTTTGGCCCAGATCCACAAAGGTATTTAGGAATTAACGTAAGTTAGGAGCCTACATTCCTTTGTGGATCTGGGCTTTTCTGCCAGCAGTTTGGTGGGCACAATGCTAGAAAACACCTCTCTCTTTCTCTCACACTCAGTGATTTCTGTGCTAATCCTTTATTTCATAGAATATCAGGGTTGGAAGGGACCTCAGGAGGTCATCTAGTCCAACCCNAGGTTACTACCATACAGGGCCTTGAGGAAAAGATACAGTTAATAGTTATATAAATAGGTAGGATCTTCATTGGCCCCCAGTTTGTCTAGCTTTGTTCATAACCATTTAATTCTTAGTATCACAGACCGTGAGAAATTATCATCATCATCAATACAAAGTGCAAAATACTTGAAAGCAATTTATGCAGCAAACTGCAGAAAGCTTTTGATTTTCCTGTGGGTCAGTCAGAGTGAAGCAGATAACAATTTTTAAAAGACATCAAGATGTTCCTAACATTTCTTCAGAAAATACATGATGTATACTGCTGACTTTAAGAATGTCAGTAATTTGATTAATGAAGAACTTACAGCGGTTGAGAATGTAGCCTGGAAATCTTGATTAACAATCACAAAGTTAATGATTGCTAATGATTTATGAGGAACTGCTGCTAGCCCAAAATGAGTTCCTGTAGCAATTGGATGAAATTATATAGGAAATTACTGTGCCGTGGTACACTAGATAAATTATTCCACAAGTGTGTATTTATAGAAGTAAACTGCACAAAGAAAGCAGCATAACAATTACCAGAACTAATCACTCCTGGAACTGGTGATCTTGTTTACCTTTCATTTGGACTGTGAAACAGACCAACATAATATCTACGAAAAGCAGCATTCTGTTTAGTAGTGAGACTCAGCATCTGATAATGGGGGTTTGCTTAGCACTCTGCCTGTCTCATGACTAGAAAAATGTACTTTTCATGTTACCTGATAATCCTCTACTTTTAAAGAATAACACAGACTTCTGGTAACACACAATTCTGTATTTTTCAGTTATAAAAGCAAGGGAATGGGAATGCTTAATAATGAATTTGTTTCTCTTTTAGAACTTTATCCTGCAACAAGATGCATGCAGATTGGCTCCTTGTCCACCTGTAGCCCCATAGAAATCAGTCCTCATGCTAAGATCGACCTTGCTTTTAGCTCATTGTAGGATCAAGGCCTTTGACATTTATTCTACTTTGGCATTTTTGCATTAGTGTGAGGGAGGAAATGGCCTTATTTTACCTCTTAAAGAAAACGTGTTGTGTACACAGGGGGGAAAAATGAAATAATCATAAATTAGTAATGTGAAACTAATAAAATTTTAATAGTAAAAGATGTTTTTCTATTTTATGAAACACAAACCTACAACAAACACGTAAAGCTTTTTGTCATGGGGCTAGATTCTGTTTAACAGGATAATTTTATTCCTGAGTGAATGGATGATTCACATGGAAAAAAATGTTCTAAATAGTTAGCATCTGCAGGCAAGTATTGTTACAACATGTACATTGTGGTTTCAGTGAGAGCAGTTTGGCTTTGAAGTTGAATGTGGGCTTTGGTGAAAAAAATTTCCCTGTACTACACAAAAATTAGTCAAAGTTTCAGAAATTAAATCTTATTCAAAGAAGAAATATTGGTCACTAGTTTCTTGTTTTTTCTGAAAGAGCCCTACAAGATTTACTATATTGTGACAGTATGTTATAATATAGTCTTCTCTGACTATATAATAATATAATACAGTTTGGTCTTGCCTATCTGAGCACAACTAAATTATGTTACAACAACCATGCTATTGAACCATTCTACAACCCTGGTGTCCTGGTAAGATCTGATCCTGTCCACACTAGCAAACAAAATTATTATAACATTGTAGTGTTATAATAATTTGCCCCATTACAATAAATTTAGTAGTGTAGACTGATCCAAAGTGTCAGTAAAATAGTGTTGTAAGTCATAAAACAGCAGTCAGAGAGAAATGCCAAATCACACAGAAGTTCAATTTATCTTGTTGGGTTAGAACCCCCTAGCTCCATCTAAAGCAATGCTTCTTTTCTTCTGTGCCCACCATTTATTCAACACAGAAATCTCAATCCAAATATGGTTCTGACGCAAACTTCTAAAACCAAGAACATGTTCTGCTAATGGAAAGAAAACCCTTCCCATTCTTTTTAAGAAGCTTCTCAGCTGACAGCAATAGTGTGGATTACAACCCCATTAGCTTTTTGGAACAGAAAACACAAAATTTGTTTGTTAAAAGGAGGTTTGTACCTACATTCAGATAATGTGGGAGTTGGATTAAGAAGGTTTTTCTTGAAGAGAGCAGTTGAATGCATGCCAGTGAGTTGAGGAGAGAGGATGATAGTTTCTGATGGCTTTGATGGCTGAAAAGAGCTCTCTAATGTTGGTAGTAAAGACATTTTGCATTTCTGAGATATGTATTAACTATATGCCCCTACAGTAATGGATAGGCACATTTTAATTAATTATAACACGAATTGTTTAAAAGCAAGAGGGATTCTACTGTACTGAAAAATAGCCATCTCCTGTCCCGCAGGACTCTCAGAAGACAAGAGGCTGGAATTAAAATCTGCTCAGTTCATTATGGAACAAGTGGAATTTAAGGAAGCATCATTTCTGTCTTCAATCTTAACTTCCTGAGAAGCAATGTTTGTGGCCAGCCCAAAGATGGAAATACCACAAACCTCTCGCCCTATCCCAAATGTAAGGCAACTCATGTTTCAGTCCAGCAAAAATTAGCTACTGGGAAATCTTGCAAATAGGGGTAGATAGTTATCAACAGTCCTTTACTGGTGGCATATTCCTCCCTTTAGAATTTATAAAGTATCTACAGAAAGTATTCTTTCAATTCCTGATATAACTTATATTGCCAAATTTGTACTGTTAGGTACACATCAACCCCTGAAAAAACAAGCAAAGAACCAGCCTCACTTGAAATGGCTTTATTTGATAGTAACCAGGAAATCAACACTTAATGTATGGATTTTCAGAACACTAGTGCAAGAACTTAAAAGCCATTTTTCCATTTAATATCAGAGTGAGAACGGAGTTGCATGATAGAGGAGGAAGACAGCAGAAAACAGTGTGACCCATTAAGTCCCTGATCATACTGGGCTCAAAACCTGCCAGCTACAACTGATTGTTGACTTGCAGAATTGTAGCACATTTTGAATGATCAGATGTTAGCTAGCAACTGTTCTTATCCTTATATGGGTAGGTCCTGCAGTGTTGCTTGTATAATCTCTGGAGGATCACTAAACTGATACAAGCTACTAACATGAATAAATCTACTTTGAACAAGCTGCAATCTCAGTCGCCAACTCTGATAAGTGCTGCGCACAGTGTGGAGAGACCAATATTTTGACACATTTCTTTTGCCTGTATCCCAAATTAGGACTTGATCCTGTGCACTGCTGAATGCCTCCCATGAGGTGCTGAGTTCCCTCAACTCCCAGTGATTCAAAGCTCCCATTCTGAGAGTTCATGAAGATGTATTTAAGATGAAGGAAATACAGGTCCCAGTTACTCTTACAACTTTCCTCTTGGGAGCCTTTTCAGGTCTGAGCAAATTCGGATCAGAGCTAAAACTAGCAGACCATCTCATGCTGATAGGAAAAATCCTGGTTGCATGGAAATGGGAGTTACAAGCAATTCCCTCAATGCCAGAACGGCTCCGCCACGCTTGTCATGTAGCTGGAATGCACAAATTGAGCGGTGACCACAATGATGAAGTTCAAGAAAATGGCCTTAATTGGGATCCATTCTTTGAACATGCCAGAGAATTAAGTAAAACTGACGAGCCTGCAGTGACAACTATCCTGGAAATAACTACAGCAACGGAGCCAATCACAAGCCAGCCAAACAACTGAGCCATGAAGAAACATTATCTAAGCCTATTATTTTGACATTTATCTTGTACGCTCTACTAGAATCTAGCTGGCTTTTACCTAGTATACCCCATATGCTTATGACTTCCCCCCCACTTCCTGCCTAGGTCCCCCATGCCTCCACCCTCTTCTCCTTCAAAACTGTCTTTAAATCATATTTCTTTTGTCAGACATTTTAGCCCTAGTCTTCCTTTCATAATGTGTGAAATACTCCACTTATACTTAGTCCGTACTCAGGCAACTCTCTGAAGTTAGTGGGAGTTTGACTGAGTACAACTGGAGTAAGGCACTCAGGATTTGGCCCAGTAATGGTATGTGTATATATTTTACTAACACTCAGCTGTGCATTAATAACCAAAACATTCACATGAGCTTATTGTCGGACCCCTTTCCCAGCCTTCTCTACCTCCTGCCCCAAGTGCTTGTTACCCTCTCTCCTCAGACTGTGTCTTAACTCGGATTATACATTAATTAGGACAGCTCTTCCACCTGAAATGCACACAAAGGGGTCCCTGAAGCTGCAGATCTCTTCCACACACAATATTGGGGAGCATTGCCCCTGGCACTGATTACTCATTCTTGGCTCCCATCCCATGGGGGTCCTTAATGAATCAAGACTCTGTGCACAATGTTGACAGCGCACTGTACACATATATGCTCTGAGCACTATCCACCTCATCCTATCCCCAATCCTGCACAGTTGCGGATGCATTGTTAGGGCGCTAGGTGAGAAGCAGGGAGTCCAGAAACTGGTGCATAGGCCCCAAGTGAAAACTGATTATGGATTGCAGGGGATAGCCCTTCATTTTAAACTGGCTTCTCTCCCCTGCTCCAAACACACCTCACATAAGTTGCAGCAGATCGGATCAAAACTTACCCCCTTCCTGAGGTTTGGTTTTATTTGCAAAATAAATTCTCCATTTTCCCCCCCACTCTCTCTCTCTCGACACTCCCACTTCCCTTAATGAACACTGGCAACACAGGTAGAACCCACTTACCATTTCCCAGCACAGTCATTACCAGCTATGAAGGTGGAGTTGTTAGCCCAACAATGCCAGCCTGTTTTAAATATTTTCATAAACAGGTATCTAGGGGACTGATCCGGGAAACACTTGCACACTTTATGCACATGAATAGTTCCGGTGAGTCAGTGAGACTGCTTGTAGGTGGGAAGCTAAACACACGCATAACTGTGGCAGGCTTAGGCCCTATGCAGGGAAACTCAGTATTAGGGATCAACCAAAAAAAATATCTCTCTGGGAAAACTGGACAATTGGAGGGATTCACATTGTTTCCTCAGATAGTAAAAAATAACGGTGTGGCAAAACATGGGAACATTTCAGTTTAGAAGCACTCCAATCACATAACTATGTCCGACTGCAGACCCTACCCAAGAGACTACAGACCTCAAACTGACAACTATCCAAACTCTACTACCTTTCCTGTACTGTCAAGAAAATGTGGAACCCAGCGAAAGCAAAGGCATTGAGGATTCTCTGATGTATAGATGGCAACAGGAGATAAACTTCCTTCCCTTTACTGGGTCAAATCCTGAGCTCCTCCCTCAGGGTGCAATTCTGCAACCCTAACTAATGTGGAGAAGCACTTGAGTAATTAGTCTCATTGAAGCCAATGCATGTACAAAGATTACAGTATTGGGGCCTCAAAGTGAGGGCCCAATTCAGCAAACTAGTTAAGTACATTCTTAACTTTTAACACTTGCTTAAGTCTCGTTCAAGCTAAGAGGACTCAAGCATATGCTGAACTGGGGCCTTACTCGATTCCTACTCAAGCAAACTCACAAGGACGTCAATGGGAATTCCCGGAATCAAGACAACATAAAAACTGAGGCACCAATACAGCAAGTTGCAGGCTGACCCCTACATCCTTTAGAGTCTCACTGACTTCCTGGGGCTCACCCAAGCACAAGAGTCCGGCCATAAGGAGTGGCTTGCTGAATTGGGCCCATAGATTTAGGAATCAAGTTCTTTACACTTACACACCTCATAGACAATGGAACAAAACTTGCACCAGTGACCAAAAGAAAAAAAAAAGGCCATAATTGAGCCGTTTGTGTGTTACATGAAAATTAATATTTGATATCTAGTGAACAGCAGCAATGACAGCCACTGATCTTGGCACAAATTATAAATGCTGACATTGCAATGAAGCAGGTACATTGCTGTATATGACCTGTAAATGCCATCCCCTCCCTCACAAAAAATTAAACCTTCCGGGAAGACATCCAAAAAAGATTACACCTAATACTAGGGACTAACAGCAACAGAAAATCTAAATCATAACAAAGCAAAATGTTTTTAAGAGCTATGTTGAGTGCCAAAAGACTAAAAGAAAGACTTTATCTACTCCCAAAATAACACACCGGTCTAGTGCCATAAATGGTTTAGCAGTTCTGGAAAGAATATTATTTCATGCCAATAATAATAGACACCTTTAATCAAATATGAACTCCTTACAGTGATTTACCATATATGACTAAGACAAAATTTAGTAAATCATACATGCCTGTGTCTAATCAACACATCCAATTATTTATAAGTATATTTAAATTCTAACATACCAGTAATATCCTGAATCACTGTTTTCCATTATATATTTAGTCTTCCAATAGTTCTTTCTTGTTCTACATTTAAAACATGAATAAAGAATTAAACTGTAAAAATGGAATGGAAAAGGTGCTGCTGAGGCAAACGAGAACAATACAGAGACTTGATCTGAGTTATTCAAAAAGTTCAGTGCAATTAGATCTGTGCTCTTTGGAGAAAAGGAGTTATTCAAAATTGTGAAGGCAATGAAAAGGATTGTGTGCTAGAGGATGACTTGATCTAGTGCTCACTACAAGAATAAGAGGACACAACCTAAGAATAGGTCAGGCTCTAGAGGCATATACATATATACAAAGAAAAAATGAATAAATTGCAAAGGGAATGGAAAGCAATAGGAACAACAGCTTAGTTTTAATAATTTAGATGTGAGCTATGGATTTCAATTTCAAATTCAAATGAGGGCCCAGATCTTTCTCTATAATACCTCTTTTTCTTCTATTATGTGTTCTAAGATTAGATTTGGCACTGTATAGGCGCTGCTTTAAACACTTGGTAAAGCATGTGCTATGCGGTAAAGACTCATGCTGTCCAAACAGCCCATATGAAAATGCTGAACACAATGCATATGGCATTGATTTTTCATCTCATCTCAAACTGGGAATAGCAAAACTAGAAAAAAGCCAAAGAAGGGCTTACAGGTGTGTGGGTGAGGGCGCAGTAGAGCTCCCACACGGATTTAAAAGACGATGTACCGTAATGTGCCCTACACTTCCCATAATGCAAGAACAGAGTGTTTCATGGAATTAAAAGGGAAGTCGAGTAAAATGGATAAAAGGAAATACTTTTATATGCAAATAAGTAAACACTATAATGAATTGCCATGGACATCACTGAGGCAATTAGCTTAGTAAGAGTCAGGAAAGGGTTAGACTTATCTGAATAAAAACAACATCTAAAGATACAGTAGCTAGAAGAACCATTACAAAAAGCTACCAATTCTCCTCCTTCAAGATCACCCGCTGGAGTCAAGAAGAATTTTGTCCCATCATATAGTGTTGTGCAATTATGCAATGTATAGAGACAGGAAAGTATTGATTCCAATGGCACTATGACAATTCACATGAGCTAAGGATCTAACTAGGATGCTGGACTATGTCAACCATTGGTCTGCTCAGGTATGGTGAGCCATAAGAGCTAAATTCACAAAGGGACATAGGCATTGCGATGCTGAGTTTGCAGTGATTAACTTTTAGGCAACCAGGGGGATGTCTACACCGCGTCTGACCAATGCCAGCTGACTTAGGCTTGCGGGGCGCAGGCTAAGGAGCTGTTTAATTGCAGCGTAGAGGTTTGGGCTGCTGCCTGGGCACTGGGACCCTCCCACCTCTCAGAATCCTAAAGCCTGGGCTCCAGCCTGAGCCAAAATGGCTACACCACAATTAAACAGATCCCTTAGCCCGAGCCCTGTGAGCCTGAGTCAGCTGGCTCGGGCCAGCCGTGGGTTTTTAATTGCAGTGTAGACATATCCTAGAAAGCTATGGGGATTCACAAAGCCTGAGTTAGGCGCTCAGGCTTCCTATACAATGAATGGAGGGAGATAGGTGCCTAACAATGGGATTCACAAAAACCCAACAGGCAGAGCCACCTATCCTAGCCAGTGGGAGGGGTGTGTCCTAAGCCCACCCTGCTCAGGAAGTGCAGCACCGAAGGCCAGCCTGAAGGGAGGTGCCCATCTCTGCTTGGGATTCTCAGCTGTGAACCCACTTGAGGAGGAGCATGACAAGAACCTCCCTCTTAACTTTCAACCCAGTGGTTAGAGCCCTCATCTGGGATGTGAGAGAACCAAGGTTCAAGTCCCTGCTCTGCTGGAGGAGGAGAAGGGATTTAGAACAGGGATTTGTCACCCCTCAGCTGATGTGCTCTAAACACTGAGCTATAGTTGGGGCTCCCTCAGTCTCTCCTGTTAAAGATGTTACACTCTGGATAACTAAATAGTCACTGCAGCAGGGGGACTGGATCCTCCACTGCCTCAGTGAGTGCCCTACCCACCAGGCTACAGAGTCACTCTCTTTCTGGCCCAGCGACGATTTATTTATTCATTCAAGTAGACCTACTTCAACAGAAGAGATTGAGGGACAAGCCCATCCCACTATCCCATAGGCCAGTGGCAGGCCTCTCATCTGAGAGGTAGCAGAGCCAAGTTCAAATCTCTGTTTGCCCCATCTGATAGAGTGGGGCTTGAAACCAGTGGTCTCCCACAGCCCAGGTGAACAGTCTAACTGGGCTAAAAGTTATAAAAGGGAAAGTCTTTTCCCCCTCTCCACCAGCTGCTTTGTGTAGAGTTAGGTGGCCTCTATGTAGGCCTATTGGGTCAGGCCCTGCAGGCAAGCTGGGTGGAGGAAATCCTATACTCCTCTATTCCTTGCTCCCAGACCTGTATGTGTTCCCAGCACCACACTGCTTCTCTAAACAATAGCATGCTGCAGAATGGTCACAACAGGCACTTAGACTCATGAACTCATAGACATTAATGGCCAAATGGCACCATCGTGATCATCTAATCTGACCTTCTGCACATTGCAGGCCACAGAACCATGACCACCCACTCCTGCAATAGACCCATAACCTCTGGCTGAGTTACTGAAGACCTCAAATCATGTTTTAAAGACTTCAGGTTACAGAGAATCCACCATTTACACTAGTTTAAACCTACAAGTGACCTGTACCCCATGCTGCAGAGGAAGGTGAAAAACTCCCAGGATCTCTGCCAATCTGACCTGGGGGGAAATTCCTTCCCAACCCCAAATATGGTGATCAGTTGAACCCTGAACATTTCAGCAAGACCCACCAGCCAGACACCTGGGAAAGTAGTAGTAACTTAGAGCCCTCCCCATCTACAGCCCCATCTCTGCCATTGGGGTTTTTTGCTACTAGCAGTTGCAGATGGGCCCCATGCTATTGTAGGCAGTCTCATCATACCATCTCCTCCATAAACTTATCAAGCTCAGTCTTGAAGCCAGTTAGGTTTTTTTGCCCCCACTTCTCCCCTTTGAAGGCTAGTCCAGAACTTCACTCCTCTCATGGTTAGAAACCTTTGTCTAATTTCAAGCCTAAACTTGTTGATGGCCAGTTTATATCCATTTGTTCTTGTGTCTGCATGGCCCATAACTTAAATAACTCCTCTCCTTCCTGGTATTTATCCTTCTGATGTATTTATAGAGAGCAATCATATCTCCCCATCAGTCTTCATGTGGTTAGGCTAAACAAGCCAACCTCCTCGAGTCTCCTCTCGTAAGGTAGGTTTTCCATTCCTCTGTCATCCTTCTTTGCACCTGTTCCAGTTTGAATTAATCTTTCTTAAACATGGGAAACCAGAACTGCACACAGTATTCCAGATGATGTCTCACCAGTGCCTTCTATAATGGCAATAACACTTCCCTATCTCTAATGGAAATACCTCGCCTGATACATCCTAGGATTGCATTAGCCTTTTTCATGGCTGTGTGAAATTGGCAGCTCATAGTCATCCTGTAATCAACCAATACACCCAAGTCTTTCTCCTCCTCTGTCACTTCCGACTGATACATCCCCAGCTTATAGCAAAAATTATTGTTATTAGTTTCTAAGTGTATGACCTTGCACTTTGCACTATTACATTTCTATTACTCCAGTTTTCAAGGTCCTCCAGATCTTATTGTATGATATTCTGGTCCTCCTCCATATTGGCAATACCTCCCAACTTTGTGTCATCTGCAAATTTTATTAGCATACTCCCATTTTTTGTGCCAAGGTGTGATGTTATCTGATTACAGTATGACCATGCAAATCATTGTTGCTACCACTGTTATATAATTGCAACGAATCTTATACAAAGTGTGATGCATGACCAGAAAGGGTTAGGCAGCTTGCAGGCTAATTGACCCAGATTCAAATTTAGGAACATATTGGTAGATAATGTTTGTCTTTTTGTGTGTTTACATATATATTGTTAGAGGTTAACAATGTAATCAAACAGTCCCTGTCTAGGCTGCATTCTGTTAATTCAGAGATCAAAAGGACATCTTAACATTTAAATGAACTGTAAACATAGTAATATCATTGTATTAATCTCTCTTTGAAATGTATAGCAAATCACCTGCAAATGGTGGAAAAACAGGCAATTGCCTTATGTTAATCCCTGTAGCTAATTACCAGTGATGCTTAGGAAATAGGTCTACTTCAAAGTCTCCATGATTGCCTATTGTTCGCCTAAGGACTTTGACCTGTCAAGAGAAGGCCTAGAACTGTATAAAAACCCCTTGGATCAGGATCCTTTTTATCTCAGATCTGCTTGATGCTTCATGCAGGGGAAGCATAAGTCATAAAGCTAAGATCTCCAGTCCTAACTGGATTGCCCTGAACATGGACATTGGACTAATGGACTAATTCTGAAAGAACTCTTTGCAACTACAAAGCTCACCATCTCTACTATGAATCTGATCTCAGAACTGTACTCATATCTGTATGTATATTGATCTTTTAACCAATACTCACTCTCTTTTCTTTTTTAATAAATTTTAGTTTAGTTAATAAGAATTGGCTGTAAATGTGTATTTGGGTAAGATCTGGGAGGTAATGTGTCCAATCCTTTGGGATAGGTAGAACTTTCTTATCTGATGAATAAGATGTTCAGTAATCCTCATCATATTTGACTTGGGAGTCTGGGTGGAGGCCTGAGGCTGGGTTACTTTAAGGAAACTGTGTTGTTGACGTCTGAGTAACCAGTGAGGTATACTAGAAGCTGCTTTGTGCTGGTTTGGTAAATCTAAGTATTGGAATATCCACCAGCTTTGGGGATTGTCTGCCCCATTCTTTGCAGTTCACCCTAATTGAGTGACCTCAGTGCGGCTCCCCTGGGACTCCAGTCACACAAGGTCATTAATAAAAATGTTAAATAAAATTGGTCCCAAGACGATCCCTGGTGAACTCCACTAGTAACTTCCCTCCAGCTGGAGAGTTCATCTTTCTGTATAACCCATTGTAGTCTCCTCTTTTACCAGTTCCTTATCCACCTTTCACTTCTCATATTAATTCCCATCTTCTCCAATTTAACTAATAATTTCCCATTTAGAACTCTATCAAATGCCTTTCTGAAATCCAGGTAGATTAGATCTACTGCATTTCCTATGTCTAAAAGAAAAACCAGTTCTCTCTTCAGAGAAAGAGATCAGGTTGGTTTGGCATGATCTACCTTTGTAAAACCACTTTTATGGTTCTAACTTCTATAGCCCACGTCCATTATAGCACAAGCTGCTTAGAATAGATTTAGCTGGAAAATCTGGTTGTGTATGTTTTAAACAGTCTGTTCAAAGCAGCCAGAAAGGAAATAAGGAGAAAGAAACAAGCAGGAAAACATGGGAAGAAATTTTGGAATCTATTAATTTATACTTGGAGTAGTAATGAATCAGTAAGTAAAAGCGGGGGAAAATGTTTTACTTTAGGAAAGAAAACACTAGTAAAGGTAAAGAAGATGCAAGGGGAAATGTTGCAGGCCATAATTTTATACTTTAGCCAAAAAGGAACTGCAATTTAGAGAAGAAAAGGAACGGGGAACAATAGATAAAATCTCAGAAAAAAGATTTTCAGTGGCACTAGTCATATTTCCATTGGGTTGGGTTAGAAAAAGACAGTTTTTACTCAAATGGCCCACATCTGTTTCCACTAAAGTCTGCTGGGCAGAATAAATAACATTGTGTGTGACTTTGGTGAATGACACTTCATTATGGATATACCAAATCCTACTTAAAATTCTACCTGCTAAGTCAGTCTCTATAAACTTTATTTTTAGACAAATTACTTTTGCATTCAGGAGATATACTTTTTTTGGGGGGGGGGGGGGGGGGGGGTGAGTTAATAAAAATAATTGTTGATGGTAATAGAATATAAATCAATGGACTGTTTATTAAGAATACAGGTAATGCACTTCTAGGATGCATTAAGAGAACATCAGAGTACTGGAGGAATTATTCTAGGAACACAAATGGCACCCAGCACTCGGGAGGAATATAGAAAATGCCTGTGCTTTACAGAAAATGTTTTCACTTACTGAGGCCAGGCAGCTGAGGCTATAAAATTAGGTTTCATTTTCTACAGAAAAGGTTTTACAAATATATACCATTATCTTACTGTCCCTACTACTAAAGCCCTTGTCAATGGTCTGGTCATCTCTTCCATTGATTACTGTAACCGTCCCCTGTTCCTGCTTCTTACTGTATCAAACGTAGGCTCCTGGTCCACATCTACAAGGCCCTACGTAATCTTTCCATTACATACTTCTCTAATCTTATTTCCCCCTACTCCCCATCTTGCTTCTTTCTGCCATTTATGCTCTTATCCAGTCCTCTTACATTTTTGCTTTCTTTGTCTCCTTTTCCCACTCTTGCCTTCTTCATACCTTCTATTGTTCCTGTGATGTTACACCCCATATTCTTCATAGAAATGTGGTTATGATATGACTGTGGCCTAACTAAGATATATTTTATGCAAGATGGGTCTTGTAAGGTATCATTGGAAAGGTTATAATTCACTGAATGTGATTATCCAATTTGTATGCATGTATCACTTCTGTATCTAGAGTTAGGAATATTGACTATGTAACAATTACAACTGTGTGTATATTTGGGAAACACACACCAGACAATGGGCCATCACAGCCTTGATGAGCCATTAGGAAGAAACAATAAGACTGTGAAGATACTAATCTCTCTCCTTCCTGAGAGATGTCCTGGGACATAGCTGTGACACTACTGAGTCAGGTGATAAGATCATCTGATACAAAATACCACCTTGGACACTGCTGGTACTTTTACTTTTTAGGGGGAGGGGATCAAACAAAGGTTTCCCGCTTTAGGTAAATCCTTTTTAAGGCTGGGGAGGGGATTAATCTGGACTCTCCTCCATTGACTACCCAAGAAAAAGACTGCTGAAAGTACTTGAGAGGAAAGGCAGGGGTGAGTCCAGACTGAGACGGGGGTCCCGTCTGTAAGAAGATATAACTGTAACTCTAAGCTACAGAAACTCTGCATCCTGCCTTATTCAACATTTAAGGTGAGAAATTACATTTTGTAACCTGTTTCTTTAGTGAATCAAGCTAGTTTGAGTGTTTTGTTTTATTTGCTTAGTAATCTGCTTTATTCTGTTTGCTATCCCTTATAATCACTTCAAATCTGTCTGTTGTAGTTAATAAACTTATTTCTTGTTTATAACATAACCCAGTCTGTGCAATCCATATCGGGGGGGAGGGGGAGGAGGGAGAAGCTGTGCACATCTCTCTTCACATTGAGGGAGAGGGCGAATTTTCATGAGCTTGCGCTGTGCAGATTTTTCTATACAGTACAAGACAATATACCTTTGGGTCTGCAAGGGAGGTGGGCACCTCAGTGCTGGGGCAAGTCCTTTACGCTGAGTCTTCCCAGAGCTGATCTCAGTGTCTGTGTCTTTCTGCAGCTGGGTGTGGCCCTGCCTGTGTGTGTGCTAGGAGGCTGGCTCAGCAAGACAGGGTAAAGGGGGCCCAGGCTGGCAGAACAGGTGGTCTCAGTGGCATCCCAGTACATCAGGTGGCACCTTAAAGGGGGGCAACCCGTCACAGTGCCTATAATTTCCCCCTGTTCTCATCCATCAAGCACCCTCCCTCATCACCTTTGAGTCCCCCTTAAATCCCACCTTTTCAAGCAATAATCCCTACAGTCACCCTCTCCTGAACTCCTGTCCTTGTGTCTTGTTTTATTTACACTGCAAGTTTTTTGGGGAAGAGATAGTGTCTTTCTACACGTGTAAAAGGCCATCCACTTTATGGAGCAATACACTTTTAAAATTATTATTATTTACAGTTGAACGTAGAGGTCCCACCCAAAACTAATGCCCCATCGTGCGAGAAATTGCAATTAATTAATTATTTTCATGCACTGTAAGCAAATACAAACAAAATTCCGTTTGTTAAACTAAACATTCCCCTGCAGTCCTGGAAAAGCAAATACTACAGCCTTGTGTTGATGCACGTCAACCAAAATGATAAATTGACTTTCAACAGAGAGTAAAATCGATCAGAAGCAGAACAGCCTAGGCTCACTCTCCAGGCCCAATGAAATGTCAAAAGCAAACCAATGACACAAAAGAATAATTGATTCAAAAACTATTTCAATCTCAATAATCAAAGTTGCTGTCAGAAGACAGGCAAGGAAAACCTTGTAGGTTGTGTGGTTTTTATCTGAGGAATTTCCCTTTATCTGAAGATTCTTTGTATCACTTGAAAAAAGAAAACAACATTCTATAGAAATCTCTTTAGTGCTTTCATCTCTTTTCTACACGAGTGTTTTGTAGCTAGAGACAAGTGTACTGGACATGTTCTGTTTTGTCTTGGAAAACTAGGTTTGTGCGCTGTTACACAGTGTGTGTTATGTAACCGGGTCCATTCAAAGTGGAGCGCATTGCTAAAGACAATTAATAAGCAAAGGCTTGAAAACAAACTGTCAACAGCACGGAGAAGTGGCCCTGAATGCCCCTGTAGCTGTACTGCTGCTGTGGTCTTGTGCCAGGATACGAAGATCATTGCCAAGATGGTGCAATGCTGAGTGACCATAGCTCTTAGTACTCTTCTTTGATGCACAGCTAGTTTTTCTCAATATGTGAGGTACTGAGTGGTATAAATTATCATCCAAAGAAACCACACAAGAGAAGAGTGCATTATGATGCCTGGTTACTCAGTGGTACACAGTCTGTGCTGCATGCCTCGGATTAGGTGTCCCGTTGACAATAATGAGGGCGCACTGTAGATTATGTTGGCCTATATGTCAACATTAGCTAATTACCACACAGTGACATCTGCAAGCATTCAGTCTTGACATACTTTTCCTGTTGAAACCTCCCTCCTCCCCTCCCACCCCCCTGCCGCACACACACACCATCAATGTTTCCAGGGTACATTTAATTATTCGCACCAGTAAAAGTAGATAATTAATTAGTAAAAGAAGTCATTAAAATACCTGCACCAACTATAGTAATTGTAACACGGACTTAAGGCTTGAGGAACATATGCTTCATTCCGTTATACAGCACTGATGGGAGCTGCTGAGTTTAAGTTAAACCTGGGAAAATGCAGCTAAATGGAATCATCATATGGTAGCTACCACTAACCTTGCACACCAACTATACAGGTCAGACAGCACAGGCAGAAAAGGGGGACAACTTCTCTAGTATATTCTTCTCCCAAAGTAGTGGGATTTATGCCAAATTGGCTTCCTGTGTGTTCCCTGTCAACCCTCTCGGAAGAGCCACAGGAATGCAGTGGCACTGGGGGACCAACAGGAGCATGACTACTGAGCCTGCTGTACCACCAGGAAGCCAGAGGGAAGCAGTGGTACAGCTGCTATGCACATAAAGACTGAGCTCCCCTGAATTTGAGCAACTCTTAGCCACACATCCTCAATCAATATGAACTGGAGACCATGCCCACTGCCCTTGTGGGGAGAAGCTTCTATTGTTATATAAGGATGCAGGGTATGGCTGCAGAGACCAAAGGTCATCCTCCATTTTGGTCATCCCAGACGTCAGGGGACAGAACAGACAATAGTAGGCTGAAGGTTCTGGTTGCTGTTAGGTAAAGTTTAAATGAAAATAACTGAATTGTTAAATACAAGCTCCCTATGCTGTAATAAGAAGCACAACAAAGCCCTTTCTACGTTGCCACCTATTCAGCTTTCTGCATTGTCAGGTGATTAAGGCAGCACAATACTGGCTCATCAGCAGCCCTTGCATCTTTAAGCATAAGTGTTCTCCTTCAGAAGGTTTTGCACAGAATGGAGAACATCCACCCTTCAATATTTTGTTACTGCGAACTGAAAATGAAGGATGTCTCTGGTGTACCTCTGATGCTCCCTATCATAGGTGGAAGAGACTAAACAGTATGTGATCCCACCAAGCTCCTCTATAGAAACTCCCTGTCATTAAAACCCTATAATTATGAGGAGACATGCTGGGGAGAAAGGAGTTACAGAGCAACCACTCACTTCAGTTTACTCCCCTTAGGACCTGGCAGATTTCCTGCCAGAAATCTATTCAGGGAGTTAGTGCCCCTCCCTTTCCATTGCATCTACCTTCCTCGGAGGGGAGAGGTAAGGGTGTGGTCGTTGTGGGGAAAAGACAGTGGCATCATGGATTGTAAGAAAGCCATGCTGCCAAAGGAGGGAGGCCAAAGGAACAGTGTGGAGAGGCCAGAATCCACAGAGATGAGGTATGATTTTCCAGTGAAGTTTAGCATGCTGCTGAGTTTATAGATTACAACCCCCTGGCTTCTTCTGTGAGGTCCAGAGTCCCTCTCCTTTTATGGAAAGATGCAAAGGAAATTCCACTAGGAGAATCTCATGGAATTTTGAATGGAACTTGTGACGCTTCCCAGGAGCATGTAGTGTTGTGAAGCACTTCACTACCATCTGCCCTTAGCATGAGGAAGCCTTGTCTGTGCCTGCTGTGGGTCAGCTCCCCAACTCCACTGGCAACCATGACACCATTCACTCCCCACTAGGCCTCACAGGCCCCACTGTCACAATACAGTTTAGCAGTTGACACACCCCAACCCTCAAGCCCTCCGAGGTTCTGCCTGGAGTGTCCAGCCCCTGGTCCACTGGAGACTCAGAATCACTGCTTTCAGAGAGACAGTGCATCCCAGTTTACCAGATCCACCTCAGATCACTGCTCCACTTAACACACACAGCACTTAGATATGTTTGTAGTGAAATGAAGTATAAGTTGAACAAACAAAGCATAGGTTTCAGAATAGCAGCCGTGTTAGTCTGTATCAGCAAAAAGAACAGGAGTACTTGTGGCACTTTAGAGACTAACACATTTATTTGAGCATAAGCTTTGTGGACTACAGTCCAAGTAGTAGCAAATACAAGTATTGGAAACAAATGGATACATATAAAATAAAATTATAACATGCCTCCCAGAGCCTAGACTTAATTAACAAGATACTCTCATGTCTGTAGAGTATTGCTCACCCAAAATCCTTCCAGTGCTTTACAGCCAGGCTGACTGTGACCCTCCTTTCATGAGATAAGCATACTGTCAGTATGTCTGCCAGGTGAAGTATTCAGTGTGTCTTCTTGTATTCCCAGATACACCAGCCTAATCCTTTACCTTTATTCATGAACAGGGCACTTCCTGTTGTTCATTTAATCCTGTAGACTTCTTCTCTTGCAGATCTCTCAGTATTTCATTCATTCAGCCCCTGGCTCAAGTATGTAAATAGGTACACAGTGTGAGGTATACAATACACAAATGGCCAGATAGGGAGATAGGTGTCTGTTACCTTCTGCCTGAAAGGAACATTTCCAAGATATGTCACCTCCTGGCGACCAGCCTTAACTCCAAGACCTTAACAACATAAGCTACATATAGCTACATAACTCCTTAAATATTATCCACCCATACATTTCACAATGATTATGATGACCAGTGGGCTACTGGCTCTCAGTAGAGACCTCACATGCCTCCCTTTGGTGAACTGTTATGCAGATATCCGACCCAGGGTATCCCTGTAAAACCCTATGCACTCCCTGTGCCCTCTGCCAGTTGGCACCAAGGGGGTCCTTGAGTCCCTCCTCGCCTTTCCTACAAAAGCTTACAGTGGGTTGGGTCACCTAGGATCTCACAGTCAGCCAAGAAAATTAGATCTGAAGTGGGTATGAGAGGGGTTGGTTGCCAGCAAAAGAGGGGTGACACAACCAAGCCTGAAGTGATGCTCTCTAGCTGGCAAACAGAGAATTCAACAATGATCTCCTACTTTTATGTTTTCTGCTCTTATAGGATATGAAGCTAATGCAATGGTGCCGCAGTGCTTGGACAGGCCATCGGGTGCTCACACTGGGAACAGATTTTGCGTAAATATGAAATTGGAAATAAATCTCATTGATATATTTTGGTTTGTCTTCTGATTTTTCATCTCATGGCAATACTGCCATCTGCTAATCAGATGGTCCCATATCAGACACTGCTGTGTCACCAGTCTGGGCTCATCCCCAGCAAATCTCTCAGCAGTCATGCCACATTGTGGCAAAGTCAGACCATTTCACCTTGATAGCCACTCTGTGTCTGCTATCGAATATTAAAAGCATTTCCTTGCTGTCTTCAAAGAAAGTCACAGCATTATTGAAACAAGCTGTTTGGGACCTCAGCTTTAGTTCTGCACTAATGAAATTCTGTCAGACAGTGACAGCTCCTGTAAATCTCTGAGACCAGTTAAGCCCTCACCCACAGGTTTTTCCATGGCACAATCTGGCCCTGTGAGCACACTGAGTAAGTCAACCTTTATTAAGGAAACCAATGCTTTCAACCAAAAGTATGTTCCCTGCCAGGACAGTGACGTCATTACTAATACAGGTATTAGCATTCTGCTGAGCTGGCACCTTAAATGGAATTCAAATTTTGCGAAGCTTTTCTGAGATCTCTTCTGAAAACCTCAGAACTTGAATATAATAACTTCAATATTTTGCTCAGCTTCTAAAGCTCAATGACCCTGATAGCATCAGCACCAGCGGTCTGCATGGCACGTTACTTCACTAGATGTATTTAGGATTAAATACAAATTGTATGTTTCTTTCATCTTCTTTGTGGGTTTTTGATAAGCCTACGGAAACCTCAACCAGGATTTAAACATGGGGTAGAAAAAACAGAATAAATATAAGACATCTGCCTCTCCAAGCAATGTATTATAAAGAGTTGCTTAAACAAGGAATTTCACTCCACTCACGCTTCTTTAATGAGGAGCTGAGCCATTTACAAGAATGTGATTCCTTTACAGCCCTGATCAAACTTAGCTGAAAATGTTTTGAAAGCCCACATCTAAGGATTGTAAAACAGTACCACCTATTTGCAGGCATGTTTCAGAAAAACTGAGGTCTTGTGACTGCGTGTGTAGAGCCCTGCCCACCAACTCCTCCTCCTCTTCCCTGCCCCAGGTTCCAGTGGCTGCCAGTTTCATTTTCCCGGCCACTGCCCCTGTGCTACTATCTGTCTGAAAGAGGAGCTCCTGCTCACAGGCTCCCAAAATGGCACAGGAGTCAATTATGCTTCTATCACTATTTATATTATTGTGGTGCCTGGAGGCCTCGAACAGGGAGTAGCCTCCCCCACCCAAGTGTTAGGTGTTGTACACATATACTGTATAATTAAAAAGACGGTTTCTTTTTTAAAAAGTTTCCCCCCACAAAGAATTTACATCTTAGCATAGGGTGTAACAAACAAACAGGGAGGAGAACAAGTAGCAGCAAAACAATCATGTTTATTCAAATAAGCGGTGATTGGAGGGAATGAGCCACCCTGAGCTTGGCTGGGCAGACCTTGTGAGGGTCAAAGGAGGTGTCAATGACTGAGACAATGGAGGGAAGGGAGAGGGTCTTAGAGCAGAAGAGAAGTCATGGCCATTGATAGACTGGAAATCACAGAAGGACTGGAAGAGGGGGTAGATGAGCAATGTTGAAGGAGGCAGGGTGGAGGTCAGACAGAGAATTCAGCAATGAAGAGTGGGAGACCTGATCCAGGGTTGTAGATTAAACAAGGAGGGGGAAGGTAATGAGACAAGGTGCTAGGGGACCAGATGCAAATTTTATCTGTAAAACTTCTGAATTATACAATTTCC
>QXTE01000034.1:4883736-5017004 GCA_003942145.1 Platysternon megacephalum | reverse complement strand
ATATTGTTTTCAGTTCCTCGAGCTGTGGTAACCCAGGCCCCATGGAGTGGATACAGTCCTTGGCCTACAAAGATGCATAAGCCATTCATATGCTTAATACAGTACGGCTTCCCAAAGATAGTGACTCAGAAGCATTCCTTTGTAGGACACACCATGCCACCCCTCCACAGGTATCTGAAGCTCAATTTAACTCTAAGGCAGGTGGAGCTACTTGAACAGAGCTCCTAATTTTGAATTAGGGCTGCACAATGGGGAAAATGAGCTGAGCAGCTCAAGTCTGAAGGTTAAGGATGGTGTTGGAAGCAAAAAGATGGGCAAAGGGGAACATCTTGTAAGTAGGAGGCGTGTTGCTCTGGCTTTAGGGTTGCCAGGTGTCTAGTTTTCGACCAGAACAGCCGGTCGAAAAGGGATCCTGGCAGCTCCAGTCGGCACTGCCAACCAGGCCGTTAAAAGTCCAGTTGGCGGCACAGTAGGGGCCTGGGGCTAAGGCAGGGCTCCCTGCCTGCCCTAGCTCCATGCAACTCCCGGGAGCAGCTGCCAGGTGCCTGCAGCACCTACACACATGGGAGGCTCCAAGGACTGCCCCCGCCCTGTGGGCTGGCTCTGCAGCTCCCATTGGCTAAAGGAGCTGCAGGGGTAGCACCTGCAGATGCAAGGGCAGCGCGCGGAGCCTCCCTGGCCATCCGTGTGTGTGTAGGGGCTGCAGGGACCTGGTGGCTGCTTCCTGGGAGCTGCAGTAAGTGCTACTGGGACCATGCACCCCAAATCCTCTCCTGTGCCCCAGCCCAAAGCCCCTTCCTTGACCCCAAACCCCTCATCCCTGGCCCCACCCCAGAGCCTGCACTCCCAGCCAGAGTCCTCCTCTCCCTCCCGCGTCCCAGCCTGGTGAACGTGAGTGGAGGGTGGGGGAGAGTGGAGGGTGAGGGAGCAGGGGCAGGGCCTTGGAGAAGGGGTGGGGCAGGGGTATTTGTTTTTGTGCAATTAGAAAGTTGGGAACCCTATCTGGCTTGTAAAACAAGTGCATGGGGAAAGGAAGAATATAAAAGACTAAATGAATGGTGCTTAGCCTAGCTTCTTTTTAGACACCATAGTGCCAACTGTGGTGCTCAGGAAGAAACCCTACATATCTGCCGTGGTAGGAGTTGGTCATGGTGTATGCATGGCTCTTTCTACAGAAATGAACTTTCTTTTAAAACTTTAGCTGTTAAGGTCTTTACAGAACCTTTTCAAATGTAAACGGAACATAAACCAGTGGAGTGTTTTTCTTTGAGTCTATAGGCAGACAGCAGCAGTTCCTCTGCTGCTTATTGGTTTGCCAAGCTGCAAAATGCAATAAAAATACTAGTCAGTCTTACAACTCCAATTCAAAACCCTGCAGACAGCAGTGAAACTATCAAGAGCATGGGTGGTGGGTGGAGCCCCCTTTGGGGAGGCTAGCCCCTGCAGCCAGAGCCACAAGCCCTCCCACCTGGAGGATGCACTCACCGTGCCCCCCCCCCTCCCCCAGCTGGAGGTGTCCTGGGCTGGCTGCTCTCCCCTTGACCAGAGGAGCCCCGGGCCAGCTGCACCGCACCTCCCTTCCCCAGACCCCAATCAAGGGGGGGGGTCGGTCTCTCTCTCTCTCATCGGAAGAAGCTTTTCATATGTCCCATGCAGGTTCTGGGGTGGCTGAGGAGGTGGTATTTGCCACTCAGCATCCTGGGTTCATCAGTAATCTCTCTGGAGTCTAGGGAGCGCCAGCTGCAGCCTCCCCTGGCCTATTATACCTGCTGCCCATGGTCAAGAGTCATACTGACTACTTGCTACTGCCCTTTGGGGAAAACAACTAGGAACAGCAAAAACAGGTCTGAAAGTTAGAGAGGGGAAAGGGGGGGGAATACTTCTCCACTTTTTCTTTCTTCACTTCCTCCCTGAACAGAAGGTCCTGGATGGGTAGGTGTGTACGAGTCCTGCTTCCAGCAGTTAGAGGGGAGATAGGCACGACATCTGAAGCTCCATCAACCTCTGACTAATAAGATGGAGTCCAAAGCACTGATCAGGGACAGGTCTGACTTTTCAGTAAGTGGTGGTAGCAAGGGAGGCTGAGCTGTGCCAGGGAAGCCTCCACTTTTTTTTTTTTTTTTTCTCCCCTCCATGTCTATCTCTGATTAGGGTAGGAGAACTTTTCAAAGGCACCAAGGGCTTTTAGGCAGGCCTTGTGGCCCTGTAAACTTTCCCTATGTCAATACCATACTGGTGCCGCAATATTTACACATCGATGAAATCCTTGTCTTAAAACTACAACATCAATGGAATTCTGGCTCTGCATTACAAAAACTAACAACTGGGCCTCCACTGTGTTGTTCACTAGACAGTCATGGCCCCTGCCCCAAAGAGTTCACAATCTAACTTTGAACAAGAGCCAACAAATGGAAAAAAGTAGGGGGAGGGGGCATGAGGAAACAAGCAGCTGAACTCTGAGATTATTTTCTTATTAAAATCCTGACCTTAAATCTGCTTTCTAGAGGAGTGCTGTTGCAGTGAGAACTAACAATGTCTTTATTACAAGTATCTTGATTGTCTGGAAAATTACATTTAATGAACAGTTTAATTTGAGAAACAAAATCCAGTTGTCCCAAGGGCCTCCTAGTGTCTACCTTAACTGTAGAGCTCTTCTGCTTAAATTGGGAATTTTTTCAGCAGTTAGCTTTTGGCATTCATAGAAGTGCCATGCTAGCAGCACCAGCTTTTCTTTTATGGCTGTAGGGGGTGGAGTCTCTCCACTAGCAAATATTTAAGTATCAAACCAGTAAGTGCAATAATGATGTTCCTAAAATTTACTACAGCTTAGTACGTGACAAGAAATAATACTACATGCTTGTGGTTGTCAGCCATTTTCTTTCACAAAATTCTACTTTGAATATTTGGGCTCACAGCACATACCTGCCTGGTGAAGGTGAGGTTTTTATGTCACTAGCATGAGGATGCCTCAGAAATAATCCCCATTAACCACTAAATTTCAGACACTAGTTCAGAAAAAAACAACTCTTAGCATAGTGAATTGCTCTCCAGTGAGGAAAACCTTATGGCTTAGGCCATCTTCCAAGGCATAGACGCTGCAGAAAAACAAAATCCCTTTGTTGGCACAATTGGTTGGCTTCCATCAGAAGAGAGAAACAGGATTAATGAAGCATAGAAATTGAAATTACATCCGTCTGGGAGGGTGTTCATTCAAGGTACAGTAAAGCCATTATGCATGCAACTTTGTGCATATCCAATTTGTGTAACTTTCAAAATCCTGAACAGGGAATGTAAAACGTGGTTTTGGGGAGGCAGTATCTTATGCAGTATCTTTTTGTTTCCAGGTCTTCTGTTGAATGCACTAAGCAATATTGCATACAACAGTGGGAACTTAAGTGTTTAAAGACTTGTTCCCTAAGCTTACTTGGCGGCTCCTGCAGCATTACAGATAAGCCCATAAAGGCTATTTGACCCTATGAGTACTATCTGAGATGTAGAATGTGTTTAGTACTCACAATCTGACTACTATAGACACTTTCTTATAAAACTAGGCTCAAAACAGCCAAAAATCTGGCAGACCGGCAGCATTGTGTTAAATGACTACAATTCATAGCTCAGACTCTTTTGTATTGACTCTGAGAACTGTACCTGTGAAATAATTCGGTGAACAATCTCAATCTTGCTGCTCTGTCTCTAATTGCTGGTGTATCTTCCACAGAGCCGGGATGCCGAACTGGGGAGGAGGTAACAAGTGCGGTGCCTGTGGACGAACAGTCTACCATGCTGAAGAGGTTCAGTGTGATGGGAGGAGTTTCCACAGATGCTGCTTTCTCTGCAGTAAGTATTCCTCACACGCTGCTTTTTGTGTCGTGCCAACTCGCTTCAGTGGCTCTATTGCATGTCAGACTGAACAGTGTCCAAGCAAGATGCTCTTCTACAAACGTATCCATAGGGGTTACATAATAAAGGCTCTGAGTTGGCACTTGGGAAACTGAATGGCAGTGCAAGTTGCCAGAGTAGTCTAGTTTTGGGGGGGCCCTCAGGAATGCTGTCAGACTTAGATTAACTTGCCACCCTTTCCCTTACGCCTCATAAGGACCTCTGTGTCAGAGGGAGAGCTCATCCAGAACCACTGAGAAAGTGTCGGTCTCCTCTGGTGTGGGAGAGTTCATAGAGACTTGTTAAACTGAGCCTAGATCTCTCCTTCACAACCGTATGTCTGTAAAAGGCAAGGAACATGTTTTGGAGTGAGAAACCTACATTTGAATTCTGTCCAATAGGTAATGGCACAGCAAGAAGGCCGGATTTGTTTAGATACAGTTTTGTAGAGCCAAGCTTCTGCCTCTGAATCTGTTGGAAAGTAGATGGAGGGCTGAAGGAATAATTAAACGAACCCTCCCTTTCCCTCTTTCACACAGGTCCATGTAGATTGTGTAGGATATTAAAGCATCAGTAGTTTGGCTGAATTTCTAACTAATACATGTAACAGAGCCAAAATCCTAGCCCTCCTTGGCATAGGAGGCTGTGGGTTATTTCAGATGAGTAGAGTCCAAGTCACTATTTTTCAGTCTAACCAACTCATTCAGGCATCAAAACTAGCTTTTTCTGCTGTAAAGATTGTTGATTAGTTGGGGAAAAGGTAATCTTATAAATTCACCAACTGCCTGTCTAACAAAATCAAACTACTTCAACTTATTGCAAGTATGCAGTGTCACTTTGCCCAGCTTTCTGGTCTCGACTCTCTGGGGACCAGAATTAGGGTTCAGCCTTAGTTTATAGGAAACTACAGTTACAAATGGGAAGACTTTCAAAACTAGCTTGCCACTAATAGATGCAGCATCCCATCTGTGTGTGATGATGGGATATAGGTGTGTTTATGTTCCTTTTCCTGGTTCTCTACAGCAATTATAACAAATTATTTGGCTGTGGCTCAGTTGGCTTAAGTTCAGGTTTTATAGAAGTTTCTCCTATTAGAAACTTGGAACATGCAGTCAGACAGTTGGTTGGTTTAGTATGTTTCACTGAGTGAAGCCAAGGTCATGTTTAGTTTTGCTGAACTTAAAACATAAAGACTTAGTGTATTTTAAAACTGATTAATTGCTCTTAATTATTAAATGCCATGTATCAACTGTCTACTGCAGGGGTTCTCAAACTTCATTTTACCCCCTTCTGCAACAAAAAGTAATACATGACCCCAGGAGTGGGGACTGAAGCCTGAGTCCCGCCACCCTGGGTGGGGGGGCCGAAGCCCAAGGGCTTCAGGCCCAGGCAGGGGGCCTGTAAACTGAGCCCTGTTGCCCAGGGCCTCGGGCTTTGGCCTCGGGTGGTGGGGCTCGGGCTTCGGCCACGGGCCTCAGCAAGTCTAACGCCAGCCTAGGCAACCCCATTAAAACAGGGTCGTGACCCACTTTGGGGTCCCGACCCACAGTTTGAGAACTGCTGGTCTACTGAATCAATGCAATAAACAAAGGTTTCTGTGTATTTTGAAGCTTACAGCTTTTTTTAAGCTAAGTCTTCGAGAACTGGGTTGTAGTTGGGCTTTCAGTCCAACCTGTATCCTGTACAGACATCAAAATGCTATGACTGAAGAAAGGGCACTAAACGTAGTTACAAGAGCAGTGTTTAGAAGAGGGAAGCCGAAATAGCTGTATTCCTTACTGATGTGACCTTGGGCAAGTCTCTTAATTCTGTCCTCCGATCAATCTGCATAATACGTCCAGTCCTTTCTTGCCTACTAAAATGTTGCTGTTCACACCTGCTTTCATTCTTCCTGAAGCTCTGCATTCCTTGGAAAAGGAGGATCAGCCACTTGCAATAGAAAGATACCCAATAATTACATCATAGGCTACTGAAAGCAATCTGGTTCCTGGGTTTACAGTTCTAGTCTGGTATCCATAAAAAGTAAACAGAACCCCAGGATCTATAATAGCTAAGCTGTTACAAAAGCTGTGGGGAAGCAGTTTGTCCATGTGAACAGAGGGCCGTAAACTGTCAGCCAATTAAATGCTTCTGCACTGATACAGATGCCTGTTTCCATGTAACTTGAAGCAAGAGAGGAAATTGCTGACTTTAGTATCTGGTTTTCTGTGTAGCCTCATTAATCAAACTACGGCAAGTTTCCATTCTTTAAATATCAGCACCATGAGGGTGGGAGGGAATAGAGCCTTTTTATGAACTAAACATAATTCACCAATTCAAAAGAGAAGCTGCCTCTTCTAATTTTCAGCAGTTCCACAGTTCATTGGGAAGAACTGTGGACAGGGGAACCCGTGACATCTGGCATTTGACATTTTTTGGTTTACTTCATATGCTATGGTCGAAAATGGCATATGACAATTTAAAACTTTTTTCCAGTGGTTTGTCGGAAAAACTTAGACAGCACAACTGTAGCAATTCATGACGATGAGGTTTACTGCAAGTCCTGCTATGGAAAAAAGTATGGTCCTAAAGGCTATGGCTATGGCCAAGGAGCAGGCACACTCAACATGGACAGAGGCGAGAGACTGGGCATCAAGCATGACAAGTAAGTTAAACTCTTCACTATATCTAACGGCAAGATGTACAGTTGGCATGTGATCTTCATGTTGTGCCAAAGGTTCTTCATGCAGGAGTTAAAGGCCAAATGCTCTTACAGATGTCTAATGTGGCGCTGCTCTAAACACACATCAAAATGCCAGCGTATCCCAGAGCAGAATATTGAAGTAGAGACACTGCAGGTCAGAGGTGCACTGAACCCATGATGCCTGTTCCTGCAGTCCTGCTGCACGCAACTTCCACTGATATCAGTGGGAGTTACCTGTAGGCAAGGACTTCAGGATCAAGCTTTTAATCTCTCTGGATTATTAAAAATTATATTGTGCTGGTTACTGGCTTTATGCAAGTGTAAAGATTACTAAACATGGCTTGTTTAGTATTCAAATCCTACTTACTGGCTGATAGGCTCATACACTAAGCTTTGACAAGGTTGTGTTCTAGTTATGAATTAAAATAAAGGAGGATTTGAGGCTGTATAGAGATTTAAGGTCTATATGGAAAACTTAATCCTGCTCTGTCTAAATTGAAGTGCCTCACTGCATTTCAGTCTCGGGTATAGCAACTAGTGGGCTAGCTAGTAGCAAAAGTGTGATAGACTTGGTTCTTACAGCAGGCCAGGTAAAAGTACTTGTAAGATGTATCAAAACCTGCTCAGAGGTGGAGTTTGCTATCTAAACAGCAAATGCCATAACTAGTACACACTTCTGATGACTTCATGAAAGGCTTAACTTGGACATCTAGTTCCATTAAAGTTCAACTGTTAGTAGCTCAGTCTTTCTAAAATTCCAGCTTCTAGATCTTAACAGTTGAGATGTAAATTCTCATGAGGTTGTTCAGTCAGTATCTCCAAATTTACTTTAGAAACTGGCATACTGACTTGGGCAATGGCTCAGCAAGTCAGTATCTGGTATTAGATACTACTTTGTGGTGTTTACACCTTCTGGATAACTGGGAAGTATTATGACATGGAGGAAGCTTAACATCATGCAGTCATTAACTAAATACAAGGGTCAGGTAGGCCAATTATGATGATGCAAAATTCCCTTAAAATAGCAGCTTCTCAGCATGGAAAACACCATTAATCAACCCAGTTCAGTGTCTTTTAAATCAAGATAAGGTGAGGGTGGATTTTAAAGACAAATGCATGTGTCTGGGGCTGCAGTCATTATGGATTCTGGCAAAACCTAGGTGTATTTAGTTACAAATAATTATTTGTATCACGTATTCAGATATCTCCCTGCTCTCCTCCTTGTAGAGCAGTGTGCCCTCGTAAGGGGGCATGGAGGAATATTCAGGGAATGTGGCAGGGGGCTGGGAGGGAGGGGCTACCCAGCCCTGTTCTGCTCTCAGCTTGACCCTGGCCCTTGGCTCCTAGCCCCAACCACAGCTCTGGCCACAGCCTTGGCCTCCTTACCCCTGTCCACCCCTCCCCTCCGCAGGAGCTGCGGCCACACTCCCGGCCATGGTTTCCCGACTGTGGCTCAAGGGAGAGGGGGTGCAGACAGGGGCAAGGGGGTGTGTGACATGAAGTTTGGGGACCAATGTTTTAGAGGGTAAATAGGAGCACAAGACTCACCTACTATATACCTGTTCCTTCTAGCACACCATCTCCTCACCGACCTACAACAAGTCCAAATACTTCAAAGTTTGCTCAGAAATTTGGAGGTGCAGAGAAATGCTCTAGATGTGGTGATTCTGTTTATGCTGCTGAGAAAGTAATAGGAGCTGGAAAGGTAAAGTAGGATTTTGATGAAGTTCTTTGCTAAATAGGGTGTGGGGGACGGGGACACACAATCAAAGCAAGGGCTGGCTAAAAACAAAACTGTTTTGAGCATATTTAGCCAGAAAGAGTCAGGTAGGCCAATTATTGTGATGCAAAATTCCCTTCGTATAGCGGCTTCTCAGCATGGAAAACACCATTTAATCAAACCAGTTCAGTGTCATTTAAACAAAGATAAAGGTGAGGGAGGGTTTTAAAGACAAATGCATGTGGTTGGGGCTGCAGTCGTTCGATTCTGGCAAAACCTAGATGTATTTACTGTTTTACCTAAAGCATAATATTTCTTTGCTAACTTGCATCTGAAACAATCTGTTAAAAGAGCTGGTCTCTATCACCAATCATGTCATTTCATTATTTAAGTGAGAAACCGAAAACTCGTAGAGTAGGATCCTTGTCTGCTTTAGGCTACAGGAGTCTGTGTACCTATCGCTATTTAAAAGTTGCTTTCAAGAGTCTCTCATACCTAATGTCTAGTAAATACAATGACTTGTACTCTTTTTGCTTCTCTTAGCCTTGGCACAAAAACTGTTTCCGATGTGCTAAGTGTGGGAAGAGTCTAGAATCCACAACCCTGACAGAGAAAGAAGGTGAAATTTATTGTAAAGGTAAGATGAAGAAACATGCATGAACCCTAACCGCCTACAGTTCAGAGTAGCATGTGCTCTAAAGAGCAGAGATGTTCAGTTCAGATCTGGAATCACTCTGAGGTGGGAATCCTGTGCTGACATCTGATAAGGATTCCTTCATTTTGACAGGGTTGGGACACTTAGCACTGCAGTATTGCTCATAATTGTTCTGCAATTGTGCAATATTACTTAGTGGTGGTGATCTGTTTGAGGCATCGTTAAAGAGCTCTAAATGCTCTATTCTCCAGCATCCTTCCATGAATATTGCTTTGGAGCAAGCAGACTGCTGAGCAGTCCTGAGCAATAGAAGTCAGTAACTTGCAGGCATCCTAACATGTTTTTCTGAAAATGTTGCTTTTTTCTTCCTTTCAGGCTGCTATGCAAAGAACTTTGGCCCCAAAGGATTTGGATATGGCCAGGGAGCAGGTGCCCTTGTTCATGCTCAGTGAAGGAGTAAAATCCAAGACTGATCATGATTCACCGAGACTCCTTAAGTGTTACTAGTTACTGTGAAACTGACACTAGTGTATTATGATATTGCTTAGATTGAGCTTTTACCAAATACTAAAGCACTGCATATTTGTTTTTCTTGTGCACCACATGTTAATGAACACTCTATCAGCACTGTCATTCCTCTTCAATAAAGCTTTGCATATTGTGACTTTTGTTTTGTTTAGCCTATCTTTAAATTATCAGGTAAAAACTACTTACCCTCTGACTCACCAGTATAAAGCGCTTGAGACCAGTGCTGGATTAAGGCACTTGGACCTAGCTCCCCAGCACCTGGAGTCATGTGTTTACACCAGTTTCTGCTTAACCTAAAAAGCTTTAGCCCTTCTGACTGGGGGAGGGAGGAGAGCCTGAAACAAGTATGAATTGCCCTATGTATGCCAATAGAGGTGTTAATTGGGAGACCTGCTGAATAGGGGCACCCTTGGCAACACCTCAGCAGAGGACACTGGCATGAGAAGGGGACAGTGGGCCCTGCTCACTTACCCCACAACTAGAATGCATCGGCTTAGGTAAGTACTAGAGGATGCGGGGGGTTATTACTAGATATTACAGCTGGGGACAGAGCTGGGGGGGGAGCATTGTGAGTGTGCCTAGGGCCTTGGGTTTGCCTTAATTTAGTCATGTTTCTGTCTACTCTTCTGCTTGCTGCCCCCTGTAGAAATACTAGGTGAAATCCTGTCTCCTTTGAAGTCAATGACACAACTCCCAGTAACATCAGTGGGTCAGGATTTCACCAATAGGGTGTACGGTGCTAGACCTGAAGGATTCCTGGAGAACTAGTGACACTGAATCAGAAGAATTAAAAACCTGGGGAAGTGACCATTTCTTTTGCCAAAGTTCTAAAGAAACAAACTCCAGACCCCTGAAACAATGAAAAGAACTTGTCACTGATTTCCTGAGCTGAAAGCATAGGTCTCCACAGCTTGAGCTCAAGAGCCAGGCTGTCGGTGAAGGCTGTTAGACTGATAGCCTCCATGGCTCAGGCACCGAAAGGGACACAACCCACCCCCACTAGTGGGATACATAAGCACCTCTGTCCACCCCAACTGTGGGCTGACCAGCCCCCTTTCTAAACTCTCTTTGAGCAAAAAAAGGGCGCAAAGGACCATCTTTCCCTAAAGTAAAAATGAGTAAATACCCCTCTCCTCCCCACTCTTGGGGGGGGGGGGGGGGGGGGGGAAAACAACCCCCCCCCCGCTTCTTTTTCACACCCCCCCCCCCTCCTCCTACCTAATCCCTAACAAAAAAAAAGGGCAAACACCCACCTTTCCCCAATAAAAAAAAGGGAAAAACCCCCCCCCCCCCCAAAGGGGGGGGGGGGGGGGGGGGGGGGGGAAGAGAACCCCATCAAGGCTTCCTTTATACATCCAACTCAGCTTCTCACTTAAATTTTTAAAGGTGATTAGCATCTTCCTGCCAATCAATGTAGATCTTTCAGTCTCCAAGTAAAGTAACTCAAAACACTTAAGACCTGATGCAGGCATGGTAGGTCTCCCTTCTGAACTTTATCCTTTTTTTTGTGGGGGAAGAGACCTATCTCCTGGCAATTGGGGGTGGGCTCAGGAGAGAGAAACAAGAGGAGCTTAATTTATCATCCAAGCTAAAGCCCATATTAATCCCAGTCTTTGCACACAAACCTAACCTATGCACAATGTTACAGTCCTGGATTTTTTTTTTTTAAGTATTTACTCTAGTCAAAGTTAAAAAGAAAAAGCCTTTATTACTGATAGATAATATGGGGCCGGGGAGGAGTGTTTTTGTGACCCCAGCATTGTTCTAGCTAGCTCTTCCTCCACTAGCTTTGACACAGCTACCATCTCCAAAGCAGTGAGATTACACCAAGGTATCAGCATAAATAGAATAGTTCAAACTGCTTGCTATTACCAAATTGAAAATATTTCTGTAAGGCAGTGAAAGGGACAGTTGTGACTTGGGTGTTGTCAGCAGAGTATTTCAGTACTATAGTGTGTGTGTGTGGCCTGTGGTGGGGAAGAAAGCAAGGCTGTCTGTCTCTTCTGTAGGAGTAATGAAAGCTAAAACCCCAGCTACTTGGACAAACTAACACTTAAAGTTCAAACAAATTGTTAGCAGTCTTCTAAAACATGTCTGGAGAACACTGCAGTCTTGTTCCAAGGCTTGAGAAACAGATGATGGGTTAATAGAAACTGCCTAAGCTTGAACTGACCAAGTGGGAAAGTAAGCCTTTCAAACAACCACCCCTCTCTTTAATAATAAATAAATAAAAAAGGGTGATGAGGCAGTTAATGTATATAGTCCTTGAAATCCTGCAGCTCTGTAATCAACTGTTACAACCCCCAAGGCTGGGGGAGGGCTAGTTGTGTAGAATGGGGAAGACGGTAACAAGCATTTCTTAAAAGTATAGAGAAGATAGGCAGGTTGGTTGTGCATGCATCCAAAAACGTGAATGCCCTCTGCTGCTACTGATAAAATCTTAAAAGGGCATCACTCAATCACATCTTATCAAGGACTTTTCATCAGTCTCTTTACATGTAATGACCACTAATATTTTCAGTCTTACACACTACTGTTGTCTCTTACTTTAGAGTCTGGGGTTGCCATGGTAAAGTGGCTCCCACTCCTGCTGCATGAAAGCACAGGATGTGATTAAAGCCATTTCTTCAAGTCCACGGGCACATGGCTGTTTCTAGCTTCCAGCAACCCATAACTAGCCCAGTGGTTAGTTCATCTAGTGTGACCACCTGCTCATCACAGGCCACAGAACATCACCCACCTCCTCCTGTATTAGACCCCCTATTGGCTGATTGAGTTACTGAAGTCCTCAACTCCTGATTTAAAGATGTCACATTACAGGGACTCCACCATTTACACTAGTTCAAATCAGCACATGACCTATGCCCCACCCTGCCAAAGAAGGTGCAATACTCATACAGTCTCTGTCCTAGGGGAAAATTCCTTCATAACCTCACCACCCCCTCCAAATCAATGAGCATGGGGGCAAGATCCAGCAGCCACACAGCCGGAAAAGAAGTCTGTACTAATGCTGCTTTGTCCTTTTTCTTATTGGAAAATGGTCTCTGGGTTGCTGAGCCCTCTGCATAAGGAACAGTAACACCAGGAGGGGGTCTCAGCATGTTTAACAAAGCAAGGTGTTTTCAACACAGAACTGCACCTTTTAACACTTAAGTGCTGGTTCTACACTGGGCCTTCCAAGGTGACTTGTACACAAACTGAAACAACACACACCAGCCCTAGGGGAAACTTTGATGTCAGGCCAGCTTTCAGACCAAGGTTTAGTTATTAACTGCTGGGGTGAAGCCAGCAGAGGGGACTCATGATTTGAATTTTCTTAAGGAGGCTTACAAAGCCCCTGAAGAGTGTTTTTTTAATACTATCACTGTTCTTTCCTAGTGACTGCTGTAGTTCAAAAATAAAATGTCAAGAAGTTGCAGACTGAACCATAGCTAGTCAAGAGTGTTTAACATCAAGGCTAGCCAATGCCAACACCTGCTCCCTGGCTCTTGATTGGGAAGCTCCAACAACAGCAGCTAGGCTCCTACACTGAGTGGGGGCATCTGACCATTTCACATTAAGCAATATGCAAGGAATGCATATGACTCAATCAAACTCTCAAGGAGCAAACTGATGCCTGGGCCAAATTCTCCTCTTCTTCTAGGCCCTGTTCAGCAGGCACACAATGGATGACTTATCCATAGATGAGGACAGGCTGTTTAGGAGCAGGCCCACAGCTCTGTAACCCCTGCCACAAGTAAATCTGAGCCCCAGCATGGTCATTTATCCTGGCCATGCCACCAGCAGCAGAATTTCATTTGACAATTTCTAGACTGGCCTGAATAGCAGTCAAAGGTAGTTGGCGTAAGATGCACAGTGGTCATGGCCTGTTTTCCCTTGTTTTCAGAAATAACTTATTCAGACCCCCAAGTTCAGGCATCCGTGCCAGATGGAAGCATAAGGTGGATTCATATAGCTAGGTTTTTTGTATTTTTTTCTCTAAGGAAGGCTTCATTCTTACTCTTCACCCATCTTTTTTTTTTAAAGCTAGCCACAACAGGACTCACTGCTTTGTTGCCCTCGGACCAAGCCATATTCATCTCCCCCTCGAGAGCGAGTAGGGTGAGGCGAAACAGCATTTACAAGATAGGATGTAGGAGGTAGTTCTATAGCGGCTCAAGGCAAAGGTCTACCTCCTCCCACAGCCCAGCTGAAAGTGCTCGAAGAAAAATGGACAATCATGGAATAACGTGCCAACTGAGGCAAAGTTTCCTCCTAACACAAGGCAGGTAGTGGGTGGTTTATGCAGGAGGATTTACATTCCCTTTAAAGCTTTGCCATTGAAAATAGAACTGTGGCTGATGCTGTTTAGCAGTGTCTAGCCCTTTTGAATCTTGCTTAGCTCATGGCCCCAATAATAGCTGGTAGCAGTACCATAAATTAATTATGCATTCTATGTACCCCTTTTTAAATTATTGACAATTTCAATGGGTGTGGCCCCGCTCTAGCATTGTAAGAAATAGTACATGGGTGCTGCTATTGTTATATATTGCTATCCTGTCACCTCTCCCTGAAACATTAGTGCTAATTTTTCCATGGCACCAGTCAGTTTCATTACCCTTTCTATCTCTACTACCTCACACTGATTTCAATGGGAGGTAGGTGCCCACATTTCTTGGGGCTCTGGGCCACTGTATCTAATGCTTCCCATGACCTTGATAAATTGAATGCAGTGATGTTCACACTCGTATTGAAGTATAATCTAGTCTAACAAATCAAAATATTCTGACAGTTGCACAAAAGCATGTTTCACTTGAGACTCAAAGAGAGCTACTGTAATGGACAGTATGGAGTTAGGGGGTGCAGTCTTCAAATCAGAAAAGAACGTAAAAGTTAATCTTACCACCTCATGAATTCCTTTTACAGTACCTAATACAGTACTTGAATCTTTTTATTCACCTACAATGAATTGTGTGTGCACATGCGCCATTTCCACACCTGTTGAATTTTTTGAGATTTCCTATATTAGTCCACATGCTTGGGCATAATTCCGCCATCCCAGAAGATGGCAACAGCCCCCTTCAATTTTGTGACACAAGCCCTTTGTATTTCTCAGGCTGGCTCAGTTGAAATGCCAAAAGCAATTCAGGAAAAATTGTCTACAAAATAGAACTCACTCCCTCCCTGAAATCAAAACTGCTAATCTGAAAAACCGGGCTATATGACTGGTATAGGGGACCCTGAGGAAAAACTTGACAGGTCAGAAACATTTTCCCTTCTTTCTTCAACTTTCTGTGCCAGCTCCACCTGCAGCTTCTGTAATGCCAGTATTGCCAATCCTGAATGTATACAGCAAGGCAGAATCCAACCAATGATACTTTGTAAATGTATGTCCAGAGTTGCCTGGAAGAGAGAGAAAAAGCACTGTGACCAGACCATGGTCCCATCCTGGGCTGTACCCAAGATGCACAGTCCTATGGGAGACAGGTGCTTTACACCCCCAATCCTGGGACAGGCCAAGCACCAACCTGCTCCTCAACATACGTGTGGACAGCCTTAGGGTTGCTCTCACTTAACGCCTGGCTGCCAGGTCCCACAAGGAGCCAATCCAACAGCTGGGGAGTGCCAGGGCATGTTAATACTCCCTTTCCCCAGCTACACTAAAAGCTACTTGAAGTGGGGTTGGCGATCCTTCTTTAGCTGGTCAATCTGCATGATGGCTGCTTTGTGCTATTAGAGTGACATGAAGCAGCCTTAGTATGACTGAGGATATGGCCCCAAAAGGTTAACTGGGGCATCATTCTCTGTTTCCCAAGGTACATTAACAACTTGGGAAATTCAACTCATTAGCAGACCTAAGTGAGATAGATTTGTCAGGCTGAATGGTAAGCACCCTTGAACTATAAAATAGCCCCATTGAGCGGAAAACCCATGAAGCTGCCTCTGCCAGGAGTGTATTTATTTTAATCATGAACTTGACTGGGGACGCATTAGTATGGTTCCTAGGTTGGATTAATTCTTGCTCTCCACATAATCTGTATTCCAGAGTGCACGAGTACATAGACTACATTTATTAACAGTACATTCATTCTTTACACCCATACATGGAGTCAAGCCCTTCACCTTCTCAAGTGCATGCTGAAATGCTGACGCTGCACTGTACGCTACAAAGGAGTCAAAACAATATACTTAAACATATAAGATATAGACTAAACAGAGCGTAGTTCAAACATTCCTTATCAACTGCTTTTCATTATTTGTTGTAGCTACAGTAAGTAGACACAAATACTCACAGACAACAGCATCAGCAAAATTAGGGGATGCTTGGTCTATAGCTGCACAATTTGGCATATTGTGCATTGTTCATTTCACCATAAATAAAACTACTTTTAAGTCTTGGGAAGGAAATCAAAAGTGATTTACATCACTAAAATTGGGGGTTTTCTTGACATGCCTTATGGCAAGTCACAATGATTAGTCATGGCTCCATTTTGCTCCTAGTCCTCAGGGCATTATGTTATTTAAACCACAGAAAAGCAAGGAAGCAAACTATAACCGTAATGATCGAAATTATGCCTCTCAACATAATACAGTTAGACTACCATTGAAGTGACTTCATCCCTCTTTCACAGTTATTCCAAACGTTTCAGCAGCAACAAAAACTTTTTATGAAAATCTGCTCTGTCACCCCACCTTACGTCTGGAGTAACCCCATTTACGTCAGTGGAGTTACTCTGGATTTATATTGGTGTAAATTAAGAAAAAATTAGACCCAAGAGCAGTAATTAACATGACATCGGTTTGTGATCTAAAAGGCTCTTAACAGTATTTAGGAGTTTGGGTGACATAATTACAGGACAAGAATTAAAGTAATTTAATTCCAAGAACTAAATTCAGCCTGGTGTTAGGAAGTCTCTAGGGCAGGGGTAGGCAACCTATGGCACGCGTGCCGAAGGCGGCACACGAGCTGATTTTCTGTGGCACTCACACTGCCCAGGTCCTGGCCACCGGTCCGGGGGGCTCTGCATTTTAATTTACTTTTAAATTAAGCTTCTTAAACATTTTAAAAACCTTATTTACTTTACATACAACAATAGTTTAGTTATATATTATAGACCTATAGAAAGAGACCTTCTAAAAACGTTAAACTGTATGACTGGCACGCAAAACCTTAAATTAGAGTGAATAAATGAAGACTCGGCACACCGCTTCTGAAAGGTTGCCGACCCCTGCTCTAGGGTTATGTCTACACTGCAGCTGAAGTGAGCCTCCCAGCCCAGGTAGACACACTTGTGCTACCAGGCTCAAGCTAGCATGCCAAAAATAGACTGGACATTGCGGCTCCGACGGAGACCTGGACTAGCCATCTGAGACCAGACCCAGCAGATCCAAGCTGCCACCTGAACTGCAAGGTTCACACTGCTATTTTTAGCATGTTAGCTTGTACCCCACTAGGACGAGTCTGTCTACCTGGCCTGGGAGACTCCTTTCCAGTTGCAGGGTTGACATATCCTGGGTGGCAATCAGTGGTGTAAGCTGCTCAGAAAATGATTGTGAATTATACTTGTGTAACTAGGGCTAATTTGGCATTAGGTGGGCTAATGGGATAGCAGCCCCTGGGAGGTTCCAATTGTAGACATTCCATAGGGAGTTTGTGGATGGTAGGGTTTATCCCAAATGACAGGTCTAGGAACCAACCTCAAAGCCCTCAAAAGCCACTCACTGCTGGCAGCTGTCTCAGAACTACCCCACCGCCCACCCCCTTTTTGATGGGACTTTCCACAACAGAGTGCCCTCTGATAGGAAGGGTCATTATCTTTCCTCCCTGATCTTCGTAGAGCTAGTACAAGGACGATACACCTCCTCCTCCCTGACCACAAGGCAGGCTCTGGCCCCAACCTCAGCCAACCCATTCTTCTCCTAACTGGTCCAAGGAAAAGGGGGAGAGCATTGCCTTGAAGATGCTGCCCCTTTCCCTCACTTCCCTGTGGGATGGGGAGATCAATGCACAGAGGGTCTCTTCCATGTGCAGTTCTAAAGGGTCTAATCCAGCCTGGTGTATGTTACATATGTGTAACACATGCAGGCTGGCTGGAATAAGGGTGTACCAGGAACAGGAGAATGGAAGGTACAGCATGGTCCAACTACTCTGTTTCACACCTTTCTTTTTTTTTTTTTTTTGCTGCTGCAGAGTGTAGATTACATTTATTTTTCCCATCTGCTAAAATGCCTAATCAGTGCAAGTTACACTAATTTACCCCTTCTATTTTATTTTTGATCAACTGACATCAGGATCCAATTCTCATGTCATATTCGTGTAAACCAGGACTAACTGCATTTCAGTCAGTGGGCCAGATTCTTGGCTGTGGTGATAAGCTACCTTTGCACTGTGCTTACCCCAAGGTCCATCCCGGCATCAATTTGGTCCCTGATATAAATGACAACATCTTGGGCAAATTTAATCTGGTTGTCAAGAGCCCCAAGGGACTATTCTGTCAGTCCAGGATCAGGCAAGCATAAGGAAGTCTGGGCCATACCCATTTCTCTCCTGCATGTCCTCACATTCAGGAGCCAGGGGTGTGTTTAATTTACTACTCAACTTTGCGCTTAAATTCCAGTGGCTGGCTAAACTGGCTTTAGGGCATGTTTGTGCTAGCACAGGGGTCGGCAACCTTTCAGAAGCGGTGTGCCGAGTCTTCATTTATTCACTCTAATTTAAGATTTCGTGTGCCGTAATACATTTTATCACTTTTAGAAGGTCTCTTTCTCTAAGTCTATAATATATAACTAAACTATTGTTGTATGTAAAGTAAATAAGGTTTTTAAAATGTTTAAGAAGCTTCATTTAAAATTAAATTAAAATGCAGAGCCCCCCGGACCGGTGGCTAGGACCCGGGCAGTGTGAGTGCCAATGAAAATCAGCTCATGTGCCGCCTTCGGCACGCGTGCCATAGGTTGCCTACCCCTGTGCTAGCAGATGGCAGAAAGTTGCCCCAATATACACATGAATCAGGCCCAGTGGATGTTAGAAGAACTGATGTGAGAAGAGACTCAGACTGCCACCAACTTCTGTGTCTTCTCAGAATCTGACATGACAATATCAGGAATGAAAACAAGTTGTTGTATCTACCAGTAAGGCTGAATCAAAGATGCCCTTAAAGTTGTTTCCAGTCTTTATTATTGGGGAAGCAAAAGCAGGAGAAGTTTCTAATTTGCTTTCTCTCTCTTTGCAAAATTGAATTATTAAAAGAAAGGAACCCAGTTCTTCCTAAAAGCAGGAATGGTGTGTTGCCAGCATATTCCACTTCAGAGAATGGTACAATTCATTGGTGGATAGTATTTATTTTAAAACACAGAGCAGATTTACACTTGATGCAACCCCACTGACGAAAACAGGTATGTTAGCACAGAATTTGGCTCATGCTATCTGTAAAACACTCGGGAATCTTTTTGGAAGGACGCTACAAAAGTAAATATAAAGGTATTACAGTATTATGATATTGCTATTTTCTTCTTCAAAACACTGTAGAAAACAATTATATTATCCTCTCTTCAGAATTACACTGGACAAAATAACATCTGGAAATGTGTTGTGCTGCACAATAGGTTTATTTAGACCCTGTCATGAGACAACTGTTCTCCCATATTATTGCTGACGGAGCTAGACAGCTTACTGAATAAATTTAGTGTGACACCAAAAGTCAAGACAAACACTGCAAGTAAGAGTCAATATTTATTTGATTAATAACTTACAAAAATTTCACAGATTTAATTTATGTAAGGAGAGCTAATTTATTAAACATTTTACAGATTTTTGTTCACCATGTAATACATCAAGATCCTGACAGTAGTAAAATAATACTTGGCACAGTTATAAATAAAGAAAATACAAAAACAATGTATCCATAGCTTAAAATGTAATGATGTTGTTTTATGCATATTACTTTTCAAAAACAAAATCTGGTGGACACCAAAGAACATAGAAACCCGCAAAGAAACAGCACATGTTTAGGGCTGAGACAAAATTTCCATTTACTCAACCTATATCAGATAAAGCTGATCTGATTTCAGTCTGGATCAGCGTCATGAAGTTTTGGAAGCGATGTAGTTTTGCTGTAATACGCAAATTGTAAGTTTAATAGTTTACTTGACAGAAAAATGCTGCATAGATGGCTTTTCCCATTCTGATGGTTTCAGGTCATAGGTCTCAGTATTCCTCAAGATAATTAACTCTTTGTATTAGATTTATATGCCCTAAATCCAGGACATTTGCAAGTTGATTCTAAACCTATTATATTTTCTATTGGCCAAATTGTGCAGTCCATAATGAAGCAAAACTCCCACTAGGGAGCTATGCTCAATTAAAGACTGCAAAATTAACCTCATATTACCACTGAAGTCCACTCTTGTTTTGCAAACATTCTGGTACACAGACTTCGTTAGTTAATTGGACAACTAAAATAATAATGTACTTTACTGATGCTATGAAATGTATTTACTAAAAACTTTCAACTGATTGAAGTTCTTTATGTCAGCCGACCCCAAATAGAAATGGGAAAAGTTTTTCTTGGAGGTGCAGAACATTACCTTCAATTGTAAAATAAGTAAAGAAATTTTGAAGGCTTATTCATGCTTTTTTCTATGTAGAAATTAAAAATATGAATAAGGGTGTCATTTGTTTTTGTTCATGTTAACAGAATTATTGTTATAATTCTAAATTCTGACAAAATGGCACAAACCTCTGCCACCCCTGTAACCAACTCCCCCCAAACATTGTATCAAAGATAATGTTGATTTTTTTTCCCAGTCTTAAACGTTCAAGTACACTAACGTTACATTTCTGTAAATCTTGATATCTGGTACTTGCAAACTATGCGAGTGTCCTGTGATCAAAGAAACAGCTAAAGAAAAAAATGTCTACTTGCAAATACTGAACATCACCTATTTACAGTTTCACTGCTCCTCTTACTAAGGCAAGGGGCGGGAATACCACTAGATTGCTTTTATACTTGTAATCTGCATATTACAGAGAATGCTAATTTTGCCAAGCATCAAACATGCAGTGAATTTGCAGGGTATAATGCCTATTAACAGCAGTACTGAACATCACTAAAAGCTCATTAGATATTTTCCTACACTTTTTGGTTGATAAAATGAAATGAGCAACCTTAAATATACTAACACACACTCACAAAGAGAAAACTATTTGATAAATTATTTATATACAGATACACATTCTTTACAGTGGTCTCTATCAACTGCTTCCAGGTACCCTCTGAAAACTCCCTTCACAGATTTCTCGAACCACTAGGTTGCTACAGCACTTAAAAGAGAACTAATCCAAGTCTCAGTCTCTCTGTAAACAATAGTTAAGGAAACAGTGAATAATTCACCATGAGTATAGGAAAACGCCGTAACAGAAAATCAGTGCATCACATTCAACAACAAAAAGCCCATTTGGAATGAGATTTCAGCTCATTCCTTACCTTTCAAACATATTTGCAGTGAGAGAACTTAACAGAAAAAAATCTTAAGGGTGATTTCCACTTGCTGACATACCGTCTTCTTCAGAATGTCCTATTAGATTTTCCATTCATATGTGCTATTAACAGAGATCACACTTTACTTAAGCTTGGATTCAATCATTTTATATGCAAACAAAATGAGTGTTTTAGTCAGTTTTCACGATTTGTTTTGCAATCACATGGAATTTAAAACTGTTATAAACCTTTCTTTTCTATTACTGAGATTTTGCATTCACATCTTTGGTCCCCCTATGCAACTTCTCTTCAAACCTTTCCAGTCACTATGCAATATATTACACTGGATCACTCCTAGTATTAAATTGTTTATATCATTTGTTCAAAGATATCAAATTAAATTCTGTTTTATTTTTTGCTGAATATCATATAGTATATATTGTGGTCTATTTTTAAAAGGTATATCATGCACTTAAGCAGGGCTTTAACTTCAACAGAAGAGCTTTACTTACTCGTGCAACTGTTTATTTTCAGACTATACAAACTCGAAACAAGGTTATTACGAGTATTTCACTGTACCGGAAACAGATGGCCATAACTGCTGATAGCCATAAAATATAGGTAACACACTTATTTGTGAACATTATCCTCATGTGCCCTGCTTCAGCAGTTTAACATATTACAGTCGATCCCCAATAAAACCACATGATTTTAATCACAGTATTGAAATGCACATTTCCCCATGTACATAATACTATAGAAAATTAATATAAAATCACATTACCTGAACTAAATGTAGCAATCTTAATGAAGTCTGACTGCATTGTGAAATTTAGTTTTAGACTCCAGATTCTTACTCCAATGGAATTATTCAAATTGGGAAATAAATATTTCTGTTCAGCACAACATGACTAGGTATGTCAATACTTTAATAATCTCATGCTCCTTTGTAAAAGGTGTTAAATAAAAAATCCAACAACAAATGCAGTGAATATGTTGTTATGAATAATTCTGTTAAGAATGGTTAAAATCCCTTTTTGATCTTCCTCCTCTTCCTTATCAGGATTGGCAGTTTATTCTGTCCATTTTTACCTTCGTTAATAAAACTCTGATAAAGAGAAGGTACCGTAAGATTCATCGTTAGCCCTACACATAGCATGCTACGGTTCAAAGGATGTGGATTCGAGAGAGAGAAATTTTCAGGCACCACTCAGATCTGATATGCTCACAGGATGAAGATGGTGCTACACTAGCTGGTAGCCTGCTCCTGAAGTTTGGTCATATTCTATTGTATACTGCCTTGTCCAGTCCACAATAACAGGACGAAAAAGACCACAGCATCTGAATTCAAAGAAGTCTATAATATTCCTTATACATCCATGGCTAAAAAAAACCAACCAAGAAGACATACGTTAGTAAGTAACATCACAATTCACTGAACATAGCACAAGTTTGTCTACCTCCAAATTTACCATGTCTGCTTGCTCTCCAAAAAGTTCCCCAAATGTAGAAAACCCAAACTCTGAGAGCACAACTGACTCTTTAACCTTAAATCAGCCATTCCCCAAGATAGCATGCCCCAGGGTTATATAACAACCACTGGATATCATCCCATCTTAAAGTTAAGAAAAAAATGACTTACTAGAATATATTTGATAGACAAAGCAAACAATAGCACCAACAGAACATTAAATAAAAACAATTGCAGCATTATCCTGCCTTTGATTTCAGAGAATGCTATTTTATTTTTTCCATTTTATAATATGTGAATATTACAACTTCTAAGCATAGACTGTAAAATTACATGAACTGAAAAATAACAAAACTGAGTCAGCTCAAGAGAAATCCCTGAACCATGAACCAATCTCTATCCCACCGCAGGCAATAGTTTGAACCAATAAACAGGCATTACAATGCATCCTGAAGGTCATGCTCTGTTGGACCAACAGGAAAGCAAAGTTCAGAACGGAGTGCCATCCACTAAGACCACAAACAACATTGAAATTTAGGGAAATATGAGAACAAGAGCTTCCAAAGTATGGAGTATGAGAAGAAGTGGTATTTAGGATAGCTAAGACACAAACTACCTAGGGATTTATAGATCAAAATCAACACCTTAAACTGCACCCAGTGATGAACTGGAAGCCAAGGTAATCTGCAGTGCACAGGTGTAATATATTCCATGCCACAAACACCGCTAACTGGGCGGCCACATTCTATGCTAGCTGAAGTTTCAGAGTGGTCTTGAAAGCTAGTCCCACACAGTGTATTGGAGCATACCGTTCTGGAAGTGGCAAAGGCATGGATAACTTGGTAAGGCCCCTATCCAAAAGGAATCGTTGCACCATTTAGAAGTGCCAGACATGAATATGAAGTGATTGTCCTCCCAGGATCACCTTCAATTTAATTAATACTGGTCTTCAGATTATATGGTGGTTCATAGGCAATAGGTCAAAGATCAGTGTGAATCCTTGAACACTACAAAATATAGAGTATACACATCTCTGTGGACCTAGAGGACAAGAGTGATAGCTTCCAAGTCCAGCAGCTGTTAAATCATAGAGCTCATTGTCAATTTCTTAAAGTTTTACATTCTCTAATATTTAAAAAAATCTCAGGAAGGCAATTTATTTTTAATCACAAAGTTTCTTTTTGCTTGGGGCAGTGAAGCCTTGTAATTACACTGAAAGCTAAGTAGGCCTTGATTTTCTGGAAATCAAAACTTAGGTAATAGGATGTAGACTAGAAAGATGAGAAGCAACAACGAGAACATCTGAATTTCTGAAAGGACATTAAGTAAACAAACAGTGGTTGACACCTTTGCTCCATCTTGTAGGCAGTGCTTATTTAGTCAGTTCAAACACTTGTTTCATGATTTTAAGGAACACATCTTCTAAAAGCTCCTAAGCTGATGGAAATGGCTACAGGATGTGGAATTTGAAATCAGTGAGGAAAGCAATACATTGCATCTGCTCTGGGCACAGGCTTGTATTCCTCAGACAAAAAGAAATCTGATTGTGGCTGTGCTGCAGCTCTAGAAAGGTCATGACCACATGAAGCCATGTTACTAGTCTCACTTGCTAATTTCTTTTGCATGGTGGGACTTGAGAAGAAATGTTGAAGGCAAGTCCTTTTACTAGCACAAAAACAAGCTTAGTGAAGTGGCAGCATCCCCTACAAGGAAGGTGCTTTCCATTTCTTTACTAAGAAAAAGACTATTACTTTTCTGGGAGCATAATTTTTTTTTATGTTAAATCATCAATGGCTAGATTCATTTAGGAATATTAACAGTAATTATAAGTCACTTTCCATAATCAGATACATTGGCTTACGGTAAAAATAGCTGTTCAAATACAGCTTTTAAAAACTGAAATTCTGGGATCCGATTAGCATCTGGAAGATAGTTTTCAGCATTCAGCTCTGTTTTGTTGCATTCAGTTGTGAAGTTCATTTGTGGGTTGGCTATCCAAATGAGAAATAGTGTTTTACACATTATTATAAACTTACTTGAATGGGCTTTCAATAGATGTTGTTGTGACTTTAAAGTGCTTGTATCGTCTTGCATTCATCCTTTCATTTGTAGTGATACCTAAACAAGATATCTAGAAAAGATGGGAGATAAAGCAAGCAAACACTTAGAATTTCCAAAATTAAAAGCAAACCAGGAGAGAGAGAAAGGCTGGAAAAAAAACCACCACATTTATTTGCTACTTTATGGTTTTAATTGTGCAGGACTATTTGGTGCTTGTGAAAGTGAGGGGCTGTTTAGTTTGGGACCAGGCACAATGCAAGCTGCATCGCTCTGCCTGTACATCTCAACCATCTGTGTTATTTGAGTCTTTCTTGAGGGAACAGAACCAGCTGTATCAAATTGTGTAGTAGTTTTCATTTTTAATAAATCCTGATATCCAGAAGAAAAATCCCTAATAATCTGTACTGGAGATAATAAATAAGATAAGCAATTTTTTTTTTTAGTAGATTTTAGGCATTATCTTAAACAATTTTGAAACAACTTTTTTTCCTTCTTGGCACTGATACTTAAAGTAACTGTGAGATGATATTTTTGTAATTTTTTCCCCCTGTATAATTTTGTCTCAATAACAAGAAGTTCTAAGAAATAATAAATTGGGCTGAAAACACCTTCTGCATGGGTCACTTGGCTCAAGAAGTGTGAACAGTTTTCAGCAACTACTCCATAATTGTTTTGACCTAAAAAGGGGGAGTCTGAAGAAGTCTTAAATTATGCAAGGGCTGGATTTACTGTAGTATATTGCACGTGCAACACTGGAAACAAAAGTTGTAGAACTCCCTTAACAATTGGGCCCTATCATAAGCTAAAGCTTTAGAATTCTTAGTGTCATATGGTAACTCAGCCCCATGTTATGGGATCAACAAGCTATGTCTGATAATCCTGAGCATTCAGGAAATTACACTCAGGTTTACTTGCCTTTTCTGGATATACTGAAGTTTTGTCCCTTTAACAGACAGGTATCTAAAGAAAGAGGACACGATTTCAAAAAAATGAGAACCTAAGTTAGGCACCTATTGCCAGGTTCTGTAAGAAGAGGCCTGATTTTCAAAATGAATGAGAACTCCTGAGTACTCATATTCTCTTTTGAAAAATCAAGCCACCTATTTAGGAGTTTAACTTTAGGAAACCATTTTTGAAAATCTTGGCTAGGTCTTTTAATCTTCTCCAGGGAATAAGGAAGCTGTTTGGAAGACAGGACAGAGAGTGGCAAAGAACGATAGCAGAGAGTGAACCCATCAGAATGGTCAGTCAAGGGATCAGTCAACTTTACTTTCAAGCCATCAGAGAGGAATCAAGAGAGGGGCTGTGGAGTTAAAAAAGCAAAGAACAAAGCTCCTAAGAAGAAGGCCAAGTTAGAATCTCTAAGAACAGGTTTTGGCAAGTTCTTTTAAGTTACCTTTTATCTTTCTACACACAATAGTATAAATAATGATTTGGACACATTTAATAATGTAGTTATTTCATGTTTCATTTTTCGTATTTCCTACACTGCATGTTTTCTGCCTTGTAAATAGTATTAAATACTACAATTATAATAATTTTGCCTTCATCACATTTAAGGGTGCAAAGCATTTCACAAGGCGCCGTGAGGAAAGTGTTCTTCCAGGTTCCATAGAATTTGAAGAAATATCTACCAACATATCCCATTCTAAAGCAGGGTTTCTCAAACTGGGGGTCGGGACCCCTCAGGGAGTTGCAGGGTTATTACATGGGGGGGGGGTCGCGAGCTGTCAGCTTCCACCCCAAACCCCGCTTTGCCTCCAGCATTTATNAAGTAACTTACGTCTGGAGTTTAATGGATCCTGGGATAGTTGGGGATTGGAAGGCACACTGGAAAGTTGCATGTTCACATTTCTTTAGTACTCTGGTGCTTTATATTGGTTTGGAAGCCACACTGACTAGATGTGGTCACCCTGGCTCATTTATCTTGGGCAGGAAATCCCACTGGAAGGTAGTGTGGTGGCCCTGGATCACAAGTATAAACTTGGAATCTATATTGGTGGTTGCTCTAAATCATCGTTACAGGAGAGAAGGAAAAAGCTGAGATGCCTGACAGTTTACTTCAAAGTTTGGAGTGTGGATCTTATTTCTGATATAACTGGAAACACTGAAGTGGTAACTAAGCCCTTGTGAAGAGACTTGTGATAAGACTTTGTTCTTTACTGTTAGATAAGGAAAAGTATTCATTTTTTAATATGGCTAATGTGATGTATTTGAATATTATTTTCCTGTCTAAACCTGTAGTTGATAATTCCATTAACTGGGAATACTTGGCCTATGATTTTGTTAAGATATTTGAATAAACTTTCCTCCTTTGGCTTTTGTACTGACAGATAATGCAAAACACACAATGGTCTCATTAGATGGGCAGACATGGGAACATCTGAAATACAGATCCCAGCTCCACAGAACATATTGAACTGTTTGGCTCATTCCAAGACTACTCAGACAGATTGTTCATCCAGGCTACTGTTCTGGGTATTGGTTAGAGTTTCAGTCTGTGTTACAAGAGTGCTGGTCAGACATGGTAATGAGGTGTCTGGGAAGAAAGACTGACAATTACATTCAAGGGAAAAGCTAAATGTCTGATCACAAGAGATCTTTAGTGTGAGAAAATTCAAATAATCTATTTATATTTTAGCATATAGAATAGCATATAGAATTACATATTATGTGAACATATTCATTGATTTCAGTGGGATATGTGAATGCTTAGTGATTCTTAGTGAGGAAAATGCACAAAATGCATGAAAATTGTTTCAGTATAGTGCATCTTTTACTCCTGACAGAATTCTGCAGCTCTGTGTATCCCCTCGCACAGAAAAATGCAAAAGAAATCTGCGGGGGGACACATGCCTCTTCTCTGGCAACGCGTGTGTTCCAGCGAGCCTGGAGCAGCCTCAGACACGCAAATCACTGTGGGGAGGAGGGCTGGGTGTGTGTGCCTGCATGGGAGACGTTGATCTCCATCAGGGGGTGGGGTTAGGCGTGCGTGCCTGCCAACAAGCGAGAGACTGTCCCTCTCACTTGCTACTACGGCTCGCCTGGCGGGGAGGGATAGGGCTTTTTATTATGCACGAGGCAGACTTTGTCCCCGAGACAGAAATGTAGCAGCCTGCCTGCTAGTTAACTGATCTCATACTCTGAGGCAGAAATGTAGCAGCCTGCCTACACAGTAACGTTGTTAATGTTCCTATTGTTAGTTAACTGTTCCCATTCTCAGGCCTGGTCCACACTAGGGGGGGGGGATCGATCTAAGATACGCAACTTCAGCTACGAGAATAGCGTAGCTGAAGTCGACGTAACTTAGATCGAATTAAAAATACTTACTTCGCGTCCTTGCGGCGCTGGATCGACGGCCGTGGCTCACCCGTCGACTTTGCTTCCTCCTTTCGCACTGCTGGAGTTCAGCAGCCGACGGGAGAGCGATCGGGGATTGATTTATCGTGTCTACACTACACGCGATAAATCGATCCCCGATAATTCGATCGCTACCCGCCGATCCGGCGGGTAGTGTAGACGTAGCCTCAGACAATTCCCCAAGGAGTATAAAACCTGTAAAAGTTTTAAGGCCCCTACATTACCAGAGTGATGTAAAGCCTTATAAATGACAGTAAGGGAATCAGCTAGGAAGATCAATGTGTTTTCTCACCTTTTTCCTGTGCCAAAGCGGCACAATGGAGTTAAAATAAATTCTGAGCTGTAATCTACTTACCCATTAAAAAAAAAAAAAAAAAAAAAAAAAGACTGAGGGCAAATAAAACATTTACCAAGCAGTCAATACAACGTCAGGACAATCAGAACCAAGCACTTCCCAAAGTACCCAGCCAGGTTCAGGACAATGATTAGCAAAACTGTACGACTTTCGTGTGTGGAAGTCCGAGCAATTTAAAATGACATTCTACTTCCTCCCCCTCCCCCCGTTTGGTGTTCTGTAATGTAATTTAAATGAAAATCCAGGATTATAACGGGAATGCAGGGTATTAGTTACCAAGTGTTTGTAACTTATCTTTCATGTGTTTAGGTAATGCTGAATAGTTACTGTGACTTTTTTCTGCATTGTAATTTAAATAAATTACCAAAACAATTGAAACTGGTGTGATTCTACTGCATTATTTTGACAAATAAATATGCAGAATTTTGCAGGATTATTAATTTTTTGGCACAGAATCCCCCCAGGAGTACTCTTTTCGCAATTGAACAGCTGCATTGCTCTTTCCTTGTCTAGATGTCTGTTCAACCCTCTCAGGCATGTGTATGCCTTCCATTATAATTTTTTGAGAGCTTTAAGAATGGATTTATAACTGCCACCATCCTTTCCACAAACTATACAACAATATATGTAAATAACCTATTGACTTTGAAAAATTAATATAGTTATTAGTATGAGAAATATTACCTGCATAATATCAACTTTGATGTTTTGTATTGTACTTTACAGAGATGTATACATAGACTTTTTTGGAAGAGTAAAGTTATGTTTACAAAACTGGGTCTCATCTGTAACTACTCTGATCTACAGCAAATACACACAATTTATTTCTTTATTATATGCATTTGTAGTTCTATTACTTTTATTTTATGCAACAGCCAAGAGCCTGAACTCATTTTACATTGAGCTAACAATATGTAGACCCAACTTACTATTTTTAAACTATATATGTACTAGGAAAATTACCACTGCTGACAATAGTTAACAACAACGGGTCCCCTCAGCTGGAAACTGTTTAACTACTAGTGTAGATTCTATTGAAAAGGTTTTGTCCAGTTAATTATACAATGCATAACCGAGACCAGACTTACACAACTTGTATGCACTCGTAGTCACTGAACTGTTTTAATCATGTTTCACTCATGCCTTCTGCAATGGTGTTAAATATTTTTGTCCCATTACACAAGCAATTAAACAGTTTGCAAACACGAGTTGAAAAAGAGACAGTGAAGACCTACTACTGACAACCACTATCAGCAATGGGCTAGTTTCCCAATATAGACAAACCTATAGTCTAGGGCAGGGGTAGGCAACCTGCGGCACGCGAGCTGCTTTTCAGTGGCACTCACACTGCCCGGGTCCTGGCCACCAGTCCGGGGGGCTCTGCATTTTAATTTAATTTTAAATGAAGCTTCTTAAACATTTTAAAAACCTTATTTACTTTACATATAACAATAGTTTAGTTATATAATATAGACTTATAGAAAGAGACCTTCTAAAAATGTTAAAATGTATGACTGGCACGTGAAACCTTAAATTAGAGTGAATAAATGAAGACTCGGCACACCACTTCTGAAAGGTTGCCGACCCCTGGTCTAGGGCTAGGCACCACATACTCTGCTGCAAGCTAAATGCAACTTCTGTGGCAAAGCCATTCATATGTATGCGCTCCAGTAGGAGAAACTGGAAATTCTGTGGCAGTTTCTGCTAAACTAAGGATGAATGTTTTTACTAAATGAAGATGAAATTGAATAATACAATTAGTACAGTATTGCATCTATAATTTATTTTGATATCAAATTAAATTTATTTTACTCCTCTATATTTTCCCTGTGCCACAGGTTTTTTTAGGGCTGTTGATTCATCATAGTTAACTCACACGATTAACTAAAAAAAATTAATCGTGATTAAAAAAATTAATCGCACTGTTAAACAACAGAATACCAATTGAAATTTATTAAATATTTTTGGATGTTTTTTTACAGTTTCAAATATATTGATTTCTATTGCAACACAGAATACAAAGTGTACAGTGCTCACTTTATATTATTTTTTATTACAAATATTTGCACTGTAAAAGTGATAAACAAAATAAATAGTATTTTTCAATTCACCTCATACAAGTACTATAGTGTAATCTCTTTACCGGCAAACTGTAACTTACAAATGTAGAATTTTTTTTGCTATATAACTGCACTCAAAAACAAAACAATGTAAAACTTTAGCGCCTACAAATCCACTCAGTCCTACTTCAAGTTCAGCCAAGCGCTAAGACAAATTAGTTTGTTTACATTTACAGGAGATACTGCTGTCGGCTTCTTATTTACAATGTCACCTGAAAGTGAGAACAGGCATTCGCATGGCACTTTTGTAGCCAGAGTTGCAAGGTATTTACATGCCAGATATGCTAAACATTCGTATAACACTTCATGCTTTGGCCACCATTCCAGAAGACATGCTTCCATGCTGATGATGCTCGTTAAAAAAATAATGCATTTGTTAAATTTGTGACTGAACTCCTTGGGGGAGAACTGTATGTCTCCTGCTGTGTTTTACCCACATTCTGCCATGTATTTCATGTTATAGCAGTCTCAGATGATGATCCAGCACATGTTCGTTTTAAGAACACTTTCATAGCAGATCTGACAAAATGCAAAGAAGGAACCAATGTGAGATTTCTAAAGACAGCTACAGCACTCGACCCAAGTTTTAAGATTCTGAAGTGCCTTCCAAAATCTGAGAGGGACGAGGTGTAGAGCATGCTTTCAGAAGTCTTAAAAGAGCAACACTCTGATGCAGAAACTACAGAACCTGAACCACCAAAAAAGAAAATCAACCTTCTGCTGGCAGTTGAAGCATGAAAGGACACATGAACCTTTAGCGCATCTGGCAGTTAAATATCTTGCAACGCCGGCTACAACAGTGCCATGCGAACGCTTGTTCTCACTTTCAGGTGACATTGTAAACAAGAAGTCGGCAGCATTATCTCCTGCAAATTGTAACCAAATTTGTTTGTCTGAGCGATTGGCTGAACAACAAGTAGGACTGAGTGGACTTGTAGGCTCTAAAATGTTACATTGTTTTATTTTTGAATACAGTTTTTTTTTGCACATAATTCTACATTTGTAAGTTCAACTTTCATGATAAAGAGATTGCACTACAGTACTTGTTTGTATTAGGTGAGTTGAAAAATATTATTTCTTTTGTTTTTTTTTACAGTGCAAATATTTGTAATAAAAATAAATATAAAATGAGCACTGTACACTTTGTATTCTGTGTTGTAATTGAAATCAATATATTTGAAAATGTAGAAAACATCCAAAAATATTTAAATAAGGGGCATTCTATTGTTTTTAATCGCGCAATTAATCGTGATTAATTTTTTTAATCGCTTGACAGCCCTAGTTTTTTTATGACAAGGAACTGCATGGAAAATGTTGTAAGAGGAAAAAGCTGGAAGTTTGGTAAGTTGGGGACCTCAGCACCTGGGAGGAGCCCGGTGGGAGTCAATTTAGCTGGAAGCTTCTGCTAAAATCATTAACAATGAACAGTTACTGTTCACATATAAACCATTGCACTGAATTTTTGAAACAAGACTATGCAGATGCAAATTAGATACCTTTTAGAGCATGCTAGCAGGGTCTATGTGGGGCAATTAGACCACAACATGTTACAGTGCTTTAATAAATCAGACCCCTCTAGAGAGCTGTGCCGTGCCGTGCCATGTAGACAAGCCAAGCAGTCTCGAGTTCCTGACGACTGCTCCACTAAAAGCTAGGAGTGTCATGAAGGTGATAGGTGAAAGAGTATCAGCATTTAAATCTCTTTGAGTTCCATTTAAAAGCACTAATAATTTGCAACAGGCTTTAACCATGTAATATTTCTGAAATAAGGGTACAGTTTTCGAAAGCACTTAAGTGACTGAAGAGCCTAAGTCCCATTTTGAAAAGTGACTTAGGAGGAGAAGTCTCATTGAAAGTCAATGGGACTTAGGAGCCTAAGTGCCTGAATTGCTCTTAAAAATGGGACTTAGGCACTTTTGAAAAAAATTATCCAAGGTTTCAAACCAAGAAAAAGTCAGCCAAAAGTGATCGAAGAAAGCCTTCTAACCTAATTCAATGACTGTCCTATTAAAACTATCTTCACTTGTATGGCTGTCAAGGGAACTACTGAATAGAGACATCTGATCCCTTTCACTCTTACTAAAGTGATCATTTGTACAGGTACACAAAGACCTTCACACTCTTTCAACTCCCAATAAGACAATCCCCCTTTTGCCTGGTGACACCAGATCCCCTCCCTATTCTAAATGAGGCAACCCCTATGACTGACAACACAATCAGCTTTCTATTGCCTCTGCAAACCTTGTTTCTGTGATCACTGAGCCTTGTTTTATAACAATGTTAAGTAAACTGAAAAAGGAATATTTGATGTAACGGGAATGCAAATTTACTTTCAATATTCAGGGTTGACTATAATAAGTAACAAATAAAGTGCCTTTTCATACCTGATACATCTGACACATGAGTAACACAGCCACCCACATGAAATGAAACACACTATTTAGAAACATCCAAAACATCCAAGGTGAACAGGTGGCAATTTGTGTAATGTATGTCCACAATCCATCCTTTGTGTAAGTAGTCTCACAATGGATTCCCCAGTCTGGAAGAAGAAAAGAATTATAGATTTAAAAATCATATAAAATCCTCAGATCACACATTTTTTCTATATATCAATGTAGTATTTAAATTTGAACTGGTCAGAAAACTTTGACAAAATGCAATTTTTTTATGAAATATGGAAATAATTTGCAAAAACCTTCACAATTTCTCCCTCCTTTTCTAACCAGCTGTAATTTAAATTCACAGAGATGATAGTAAGTTAATGAAGGGCATGGAATAATAGTAACAAGGACTGTATAGAATTCTTAATGAGATATTTTTCTATAATAACTAGGTATTCTTCTATTCTAGAACACCTAAACTGGGCAGATACTAAAGCATACCTCAAATACAATACAAAAATAGTATCAAAGTATAACTCTGATAGTGCAAATACTCATATGAGGACTAAATGAAATATTGTACTTAAAAACAATTAAGAAAAAAATGTACTCACAAGAGATACAGCCATAAATCATCCAACAGATCATAAAAAGCAAAAAGAACAGATATCCCATGAAATAGCGATGGTTCCCTGCCCCTAAAGATGAACATAAGCAACAGGAATTAATTTCTTCCACCTTGAGAAAAGGTCAGTAATACGCTTGATTGCTGATTTACATGTGAATTCAATTTAAATTATTTTAGGACAACACTGCTAATTACTTTATATGGAAACATTACTCTCTGGAAACATTACATTAGTCTGTAAAATCTATATGACTTCTTAGAAGCTTGAAAATAGGTGTTTTTTTCCCTTACAATTTTGCCCGTTCAATAAGGCCAAACATTGTTTTATTTTTCTGTGCTCCTACCACACTGCAGCTGAAATTCACAAGCGCTTGTTTAATTTACAATCTGCTTTATTGATATCAACACAGCTTTGGGAACTGGTTAGTTAATAGCTGTTGCAGAGCCAGGAAGAGCTCAAAAACTGTTTTGGTATGTCTCAAAAATACTGAATTATTTTTGTTTCTTGGCAACAGAGAGCAGGTATTTTTAATAAGATGTACAGAAAATAGAAATCTGGACAAAAATCCACATCCTCTTTTGACAATTAAAGGTATAGGACGAGTTGACCTTAAACTGCTTGACAGCCAACTGAAAAGAAAACATCCAACAAAAAGATGGATAGACAACAATTTAGGTAAACAAGACGTTAAAAAATCTGGTTAAATTAATGAATGAAACAAAAAAAATTCTACTTGTAATTGAATTTAAAATGGAGTGAATGACACATACCATAACAGCATTTGCTCAAAATGAAACCACTTTTGCCATGCATTAATATACCTGACAGATGCATTTCTAATATTGTGATACATTTATTTGTATATATACACTATTCGGAACGTCTCAACTTTCCTTCAATTTGTAGAATACATTCACTAGTACAGCACTCCAATGACCCTAGGATGTGCACTAACTACACAGACACTACACAGATGATAATAGGCTACAAAAGATGTGTCCCTCTGTATCCAAGCAGCAGAGCACTTAATTGGTCATTTATGTCAAATATTTTGCCTACTAAACCAAGAGCTTCCTGCAGAGGCAAAAAATAATCAAATGTATTTAACAAGTGAAATGAACAAATAAATAAGACAAAAGCAGAAAACCCAAACATACAAGTTAGAACAAGCACACAAGGCACTTCCTTCCTCCAAAATCAAACAGCTTCCTTCATCTGTAAACGCTGTAATGTTGCTTTTATAAGCAAAGAATATATGAGGAATGATGTTAGAAGTACCTCAAGTATGTGTTGGGAGGTGAGTGTGAGAGACACAGAGACTGTGTGTGTGTGTGTTGTGTGTGAGAGAGAGAAGGGGCATGTGAACACATGCTGCTGGCTGTGCGCACTCTGCTAATCAGCTGGGTGGCACTTGAATCTCTCCTGCGCAGCCGCCCAAGCGTGCAGCTTACAGGGAACAGTTTCAGGGCCACATGGGGTCAGGGTGGTGCAGGGACACATGGGGACGGGCGTAGGGTGGGGGTAGAGGGACAAATGGGGACAGGGCAGATGTGCCTGACTGAATGAGAGTCAAAAGAACTATTCCATACTTCTCTCACCCACACCCAAGAATCCTCCAGGTTCACTGCCAGGCTCCTTCCCAGCAGTTACTTCCCTCTCCCTCAGCTCCCCATTACTCAGCTCCCCTGACTCCCCCAAGCCTTTGCACTGCTTCTGAGGGGTGCGGGAAACACAGTTCTGTATTGTAGTTTAAATGAATTATTACTCAAAGTTCTGTATTAATATGCCTAGTAAGGAATCTATTTGTCAAAAAAACATTTCCTGAATCTTTTTTGTTGTCTGTATTATTTCAGACTTACTTGCTGACGGGTATCTTGAAATAATTTACCAAAATAATTGAAACTGGAATGATTATACCGTGTTATTTTGACAAACAAAATATTCAGAATTTTGCAAAATTTTAAAATATTGTGCACAGAATTTTTAATTTTTTTGTGCAGAAATTCCCCAGGAGTAGAAAAATCCACCTAGATGGGAAGCCATCTTGAATCTACTGACACATAGCAAAGAATTAATTGAGCACTTGGCTACAGTTCCCTAATGGAAAATACTTGTTTGTGAGTTTACCTGTTACCCAGACTTTAATTTCCTAGTACTCCATGCTTCATCTCATATATATTAAAGAGACTAGTCGCCACTGTAGTCAGTATATGCACTCTTGTTTTTGTCGGAAATGAAAAAGCTGCTGTATTGATAAGTAACTGAAAATGTGATTAATGATTTGCATTAGAGTTCATATTTGACAAAAACATACTTACATACTGTTTATGTGGTGTTATAATTATTGCTGAAATAAAATGTTTAAAAATTAATAGGGATGAAAGCAGTTTACTTAGGACTTGTCTACACAGAGCAGAAATGTGCACCAGAGGGGTTTGCTTTCTAAAGCACACTTATGTGTCGCATGCGAACTGGTCTGTGTAGCGTCTGTTGGTGCAAACTTTTTAGTTCATGTCAGCAGGAACACCATGGGTCAGTTAGTGCATGTTGGTGCACTTTAGAAATCACACTCCTCTACTGCACATTTCTGCTCCATATAGATAAGACCTTAGAAACAAATCTATAAGTACTTATGTGTGGATTGGTAACAGAGAGAAGAACTGTGAATAATGCAATGAATCAGAAAAAAAGAAAATTTAGGCTGAACATCAAGATGCTTTTGGTGATACTGAAGATCTAGAATAGTCTTTCGCAGGAAGTTGTCAGAAACCATGTTACTGTGGTCATTTAAAACAAGAATTTATAAAGTACAGAGAAATATAGAAGTGTAGAGAAAGATCCTGCATTGAGAAAGGGGTGGACAAACTGACCTAACTGTATTTTTCCCCTCTCTATTTGTTAAGATTCCATATTTGAGCAATCACTTACCTACGCAGTTACCCACCCATGGGCAGTGGTGGTCAAACTTCGCTATACATCGATTGCACACGCCACAATGTTTGGACCTCACTGGCTTCCGTATCTGTTTGACAGATATTTATGGACATATAATTACAAAAAGCTTTACAGCAAAGTGAAAGGAAAAGTCTGACAGATTTATACTGGTGGGGAAAAAAAAGAATTTTAATGCATGTTAAAATACTTTGCTGTTGTTAATCCCTTAGATCAAGGTCAACAGGAATATAAAAGCCTAATGGGTAATTCAGATTCCATTAAACAATTAGTGTCTTGATATTTCATCATACGTCAGCTATGGTATGTATGGTACAAAAATCTATTTACCCCAAACCCTTCTAAATCCTCTAGGTATCTGAGTTTTAGGTGTGGATTTGTTTCATTTCAGCTATTTAATATTGACAGAGTGTTACATTATGATTGAGATGATTCTTTGGGCATTATTCATAAATGAACCCTAATGTAAACAAAATGCTGTTAATTAAGCCTATTTACCAATTCAAGAATATGAATTTAAAGAGAACTTCCAATGGGACTTTTGCTCCAATGTTCACTTTGACAATTTTGAAAACCACTCCCAAACTGAATATAGTTTGTAAATTAAATATTAAATGGTTATGATGACAAATCAAGAACAAAATACATGAACAAACCTTGAAATACAAAATATATGTACAAACCTTGAAATTTAAAATACATTTAAACTTTAAAACTAAATATTTAAAAAACAACTTCATTTTTACTTATCCCTTTAAATCTGAGTTTAAAGTTCTATGTTTATTATACAAGAATGAATGACACCACAAACATGATAGAAGAAGTATTTCCATTAGGTGTTTGCCATGTTATTAATTCTTCCATGGGAAATAAAATGCATACTTCAGGTCTCAGTAGGTAAGCGCAGGAAGAAATTATTTTTAAACACTGTTTCAAAATGTAAACATAACTTGCAAGTCTAAGCAACTAATCCACAGACAATTAGGAAATGTTAAAACACTTCAGGATTTAAAGAAACTTTCCGGTTAATCTGGAAAATATCTAGACAGTTTTGACACAAAGCAAAAGATACTTCTTTGTCAGGCTCAATATGTCATTTAACCCAAAGTTTATTCTAACCCATTTTAAAATAAAGTAATTCTGTTTTGGAAGGCTTTGTGAAGCTTACTTATCTCTTAAGAGCCTTCCTCAAATAGATTTTATTTTACATAGATCCTGAAACCAAAAGGGGTTTTCCTTTGTATGGTAGAAGGGAGTATAATACAATATTTCAAGAAGCTCTCACACTAACTAAATATGATTTTGTGATGTTGCCTATACAGATCAACAAAAGACTAAATTACATGTGTATGTAGACACACACACATGTATGTACGTAGGTACATCATGTTACATTACATCAAAAAAAAATCAATGAAAGTACTTCAGTTTCACAAAACCTCTGAAAGTATTAAAATTTAAAAAAAACCATTACAATTCTCATGATTTCAGTAGAAAAAGGCCTAAACATTTTGTTAAATCAGCAATGGCAATTCTGAGTCAAACTGACATGTTTACTGCAAATATTCATAATTCTCCCCTTTTCCCCATCCCCCCCAAAAAATCACAGAATACAAAGGTACATAAACTTCTCCACATACTTTTCTTTTTTAAAATACAAAACTTCTTCAACCAGGATTATTGGGAGAAACTGAATGCTTGTTCAAAATATAACAGTTTTGCTACATAGCTTGAAGTTGCTGTAAGGATGCGACAACCAATCACATTGGTTTATTTCAATAAACCTTTTATAAAAAGTTATTTCTATTTGTCAAAACTTTGCAGCTTCTCACAAGATGTGTCCTGTATAAAGGCCAGAAGGGGACACTGTGATCATCTAGTCTGACTTCGGTATAACACAGGCCACAGAACTTCCCCACTCTCATGGCTCTTCTCTCAACCCTCTCCAATTTATCAACATCCTTCTTAACTTGTGGCCACCAAAACTGAACACAGTATTCCATCAGGGGTCGCACAAGTGCCAAACACAAAGGTAAAAGAACCTCTCTACTCCTACTCGAGATTCCCGTCTCCTTTAACCGCAGCATCATGCTGGAAGCGCACATTCAGCACATATCTTTTTCAGAGTCACTGCTTCTCAGGATAGTCTCCCCCATCCTGTTAAGTATTACCTACATTCTTTGTTCCTATGTGTACATAGTTTGTTCACACCCAGATTACCAAGCGATCCAGATGGCTCTTCATTATTTACAGCTCCCCCAGTTTTTGTATCATCTGCCTAAATATGGATTCTGATGTCCAACATTAAGGCAGCCAACTTTGAAAAGGTTGCCAACTGTAGTAACATAGGCCCACGTTAGGCTTAAGCAGGCTACGATTTCAAACTGAGTCTGGATTTTTAGCATGAGTGGTAGGACTGAAGCATGTAAAAGGATGAGATCATGAGAAAACACAAGTTATTTGTGTTAATCTTGTAGTGACCCTTAAAAATACCAGTGCTATCTCATTTAAGGTTTGGGATGAGGTAATAGAAATAAAGAAAATATGGTTAATTGGGCACCAGGCATTGTAAATAATTGGTTTGTTTAGTTTAGTATAAAGAAATGTGTAGTTTGGTAGTCAAAGAGAAATGCAGCCAAACGAGATAAGATGCAAACCTTAAAGAAAGAGGCCCAGTCATTAATCTTGTCTTGACCAGGGCAGAGGACAAGGTTCAAACTTAGCTGCTTCATCTGGAGTTAGTAAGGTCTGACAACAAACAATGACATCACCTGTTTCTTATAGTGTATTAAAAAAGCAAGGTTTTCTAGGGGTACTTTGTCAGTGCCTTTCCTTATTCCTCTGGAGTCACGCCATGATGGGAAGGTCCCTCCCAGGCCTGATCCTGTTGAGAGTATTTTGGCCAGTATTTATAACTGTATTGCTGTTGGGTACATAATACAAGAGTATATGCTTACACTTGTACATTTATCACTAAGTGGCCGTTGAATTAATGAAAGAATGCTTGTGCGGAAACTGAGTCATGGTAAACCTTAACAAACTTATTAAGAAAATAATTTTCAATACCAATAATACAATTTGGCATGTTCTTGGATCTTGATTTGCTTTTTCCATGCTAATGCAACATAACAGACTGCTACAAAGGACATTATGCAGCTGTCCCTTCTGTTGGCACTAGGGAGGCAGCAGGCCTTTTCTTATATAGCAGATAGCTCCTACTCCCAACTGCATGGAACAAGATGGGTTCTACAGCTCAGATAGATTACTATTAAAATGGGGTTAAGATTATTAGTTAAGTGTTTCCTCTTAATAGCAGTAAAAGGCCAATGCTTGGCCATTTGGATTAATAAAACTGTACTGTATGTGTGCATATTTAAGAAAAATTGACCATTTTTTAAAAAGTTGGCATTTTATTAGTATTCCATCTCATGCAAAGCATGAGTATGTACTATTAGTAGACTTTACAGTCTTTTATATTTCCTAATCACATTTTAAAAGGAATGTGCATATCATGTTTTCTTGTGGAACTGGATAGCTGCCCTTGTTCTCTTGAAGCTGATTTCCATTTTAAAATGTTTTGTGGAGGGGTGTGAAAATTAGTATTTTTTTGTTTTTAAGATGATAGCCAAATTTAAAAAGTCCAGCTCACTTTTGAAAGAAACTATTTTCATGCTCTAAAGGAGATTATTTTAGTTATGCCAATGCCAGAGAGAATGCTGTAAAGCCCAACACCAGAAAAAAATTGACACACCAATGTAAAATATTATTTAAAAAACAGGATTGAATAGTGCATTTAAAAATTGTATAAAATTAGTTATCCAATTCTCTTTTTAATACAAAAATTTAACATACATATTTCCCTTAACCCTATGTCCTTTCTAGTTAGCCTAACAATCTGAAAGTCCTAGAAATGGTTCATTAGTTATCCAAAACTGAAGCAATTACATTTAGTTTGGTTTGGTTTAGATATTCTTCAAAGTTAAAATAAGGTGTTCACAAAGATACAAGATTTAGCATGAATTTTGTCCCCTAGTAAACATGAAGTTAAAACAAAGACCCTCATCCTCCAACTAAGAACATGGGGGTGTACTGTTGAGCCTGCGTGGAGGCTAACTGACTTCCAGCGGGCTCTGCATGGATGCAGCAATCTATTTACACACTATCAGTTGCAGGATTGTGTCAAAGTTAGCAAAACTCAATCCATAGGGTGTTCTCCATCACAATTTTTCCGCCATGCTGTTCCTTGATTTTACCTGCTGATATAGAAACTATAATTTGATGTATAGAAATAGCTAATACCTCATTAATGAGAAAAACAGCTTTACATTATACAAAGGCATAATTTAAAGTTGTCATCTTTTTTATTGTCAGATAATTATCTAAAGAAAAATGGTTCCTCAGACTGAATGACTGCATAAATGATTGTATGCCATATGGAAACTGCTAATCAAAGCACTCCTTTAATATTGTTGATTAAAAAGTGTGCTCATCCAAAGAATTGTCAAAACACAAAAGGGTTTAAAAGTGTACAGGTATTAAGAAAACAATAATGCTTATAAAGTCATCTGCAAGCCTGCCTGGAAGTACAAAATACATTTGTCAGTACCGTGAACTGAAGGTCAATGCTATCTCATCAGTGCATTAGCTAAACACAAGAAAAAATTAGATGAAAGTTCTCAACCGCAACCCAATAATTGGATATTATTAATCAAGTTGCAGAAGCGAAAAAACTATTAAACTAAATTCTGTGGATAAATGTTTCAGCTCAAGGCAATCAGGATACTGAAGAAACTATTTAACTACAATATTTATCTACAGCATTTAATTTAGTTAGTTTTACTGAAATTTCACGAGTGAGTGAATTTAGGAAGCAAAAGAGCCAACCTATATATAAACTAAACAAACACGTTAGATGTGAGTGAATGAGATCAAATATTGGGCTAAATTCTGCTCTCATTTACATCAATCAGTACAATCCCATTTACTTCAGAATGGTTGCACAGGGAGAGCAGAATTTCACCCTAACAATCTTCAGAATATGTAGCATGCCCAGCAAATAATTTTGTACTTGGTAAAGACACTTAGATTCTAACATTGTGTTATCATTAACGAATTCTCTGCATAAAGTCAAAATGATCTCCCCACTGACATTACCATAATTCTTATGAACAGACCCACTTGAGCTTTTTGGAAAACACTATTTAGATTTAAGTTTTTTTAAATAACATCCATCTCTGAAATAACATGGAGAAAAGGGGGGGAGGGGAAGAAAGTCTCATTTATTTACTATATAAATATCCAGTTTTGCCCACCACACACAACCTCTCTCCCCCAACATTGATATTTACATTTCAATTAAGTGGAAACAAAAAATAAATAAATAAAAATAAAAAGCATACTACCAAACAGGTACTGCAGAATATACTGAGGTCCAGACTTCCTGTCTCTGCAAGTTCAACTATTGTCTTCAGAAGAAACAAACAAGAAATAAAATTAGTATTTAAACTTTTAAACACATGCCCATATAATTTCCAATGTTAAATGATTTCTGTAGCTCATATTCAGGCCTGTATGCTCAGACTATCTCAGGCTTTGCCTACATCAGAATATTTAATTTAAATACGTTTTAAACCTATTTAAACTGGTGCAAAACTCTATGTAGACACTTACTTCCAATTAAAAGTGGCTTATTTAGTTTACCTTAAACCTATTCTTAGTTGATTTAAGCTAAATAGATATAAAGCAGGTTTAGACTGACTTAGCACATCCACACAGAATTTAGCGCACAGGTTTAACTAAATTGATTTTAAAATCACCGATTTAAACTCAAACTATTTTGCATTTTGATAAATCCTCAGAGATTACCTTCCAGTCAGGACCCATCAGTCAAGAAGGAGAAATTTAAGTTCAGTGGTATACAGTCCAAAGTCTCAAGGCTGCAATTACCTACTCCATAGAATGTTCATTTAGTAACCACAAAAGCAGTAATAAAAGCCAAACCTCCAACCCACTATGCATCATGCTATGCTTATGGATCAAATGATATACAATGGTGGATTTCAGTTACAACATCCCAATTTCCTTACATTAAATTAGATCCTTTCATTTTGTGTGTCCTTCCAGTATCTATTTTGTTATTGGAATAGTGGTGACTTATTACTCTAGGAAATGAAAACAGTCTACATTTCCAAAAAACCTTTATATTTCAGCAGCTGAAGATTGTGCCACAAGAGGCTTTTATATAAAGTCTGCAGTGTCTGGAAAATATATATTCACAGATTTCAAAGGAATTGTCCTGAAAATGTCTTTTGCCAAAGCTACTTTTCTTGGCCCAGGAAGAATTAACTCTGATTAGCATGAATAGTTAAGGAATAAAATTAAAGACCAATACGCTTGTCCAATGTGTACCTTCAGCCATAGTACACAAAATAAAACCCAGAACCATGGTTAAAATGTCACGTTGGTGTCTTTGGATCCATATGATTTTAACTCCTTCCTCACCTCTCCTGATTAGAAAAGGAGCAGAAGGTACTTATGACTATTCTGTCAGTGTAACAAGCCAAACAAAGGTGGTATGCAAGAAGGTTTACCTTTACTTCCTGGTTGAGATGATGGCCACCAGGGGGGATACCTCAATCGAAGATCCCCAAATGCCTTTTCAATTCTTCCAAGACACTACATGGAGGAACTGGCAGGGGGCGAATATGGAAATACACTAGACCCTGGGGCTCCTTCTCCAAAGCAGCCAGTAAACGCTACAGCAGGGGTTGGCAAACTTTCAGTAGTGGTGTGCCGAGTCTTCATTTATTCACTCTAATTTAAGGTTTCGCGTGCCGGTAATACATTTTAACGTTTAGAAGGTCTCTTTCTATAAGTCTATAATATATAACTAAACTATTGTTGTATGTAAAATAAATAAGGTTTTTAAAATGTTTAAGAAGCTTCATTTAAAATTAAATTAAACTGCAGAGCTCCCCGGACCGGTGGCCAGGACCCCGGCAGTGTGAGTGCCACTGAAAATCAGCTCGTCTGCCGCGTTCGGCACGCGTGCCATAGGTTGCCTACCCTTGCGCTACAGTCAAGGGTTCAGGGATAAAACAGGGCCTTATAGTCCTCTCTGCAGAAATCAGAGGAACCAACTGTGGCACTAGGACCAGCAGCCTCTCCTCCCTCCTCCAAACGGGAAGCAGTAGCAGTTTCATTCTCCCTTTACTCATTCCTCTCTCTAACAATCCCTTCCTCTACGCTACACTTCAATTCCAAGTGACTCCTCCAAAAAACTAATATAAATAAAACAAATAGATGAAAAACAAAAGAGACAGAACTAACAGGAGGATTGTCTACCATCACCATGATCACTTTGGGCTGGCTTTTGATACCTCTTGCATGTTTGGGACCTCTCCACAAGTAGTTCCATTGAATTCAATGGGAGTAATTGTAGAATAAAGCATTATTCAACATGGGCCTTTGCTTATACAATACACTGCATGCCTTTTACTCTTTGGGGACTGTTTTCCTGTATGGATGTTCAGTGACCAGTACAATCCAGGCCAGATCCTCCTGATTGGTGCCTTTGGGCACTACCATAATAAAAGTAAATAAATTGCTACTACTACAACTAATAATAATTTGAATGCAGTTTAGAAAGTGGGGAGTTGCCTGAACTACTTCAAATTAGTCTAGGAAGCAGAAATACATCACTGAAAAGGGCAAGCATGTCAAAAGAAAAAACACCTGGAAACTCTGATGTTGCTGGCATTTCCAGATATACTTACAGTGGTCTGTTGGATTGCCTTACCTATTTGTTCAACAGGGAGGGGAAGCACAAATTATTTGGTGCCCTGACTTTGGTTCACTTTAAGATAAGTTACGAAGCAATGTGGGGAAACTACTACAATGCCCAGAATATTTTATGCCGATCATTTTTATGATGGTCCATTCTAGAGTTGAATTAGTTGCAAAGTGTCTGCATCAAAAAATCCATAACATTAGCACAGTGACAAAATCCTGATGGAAGAAGACTGGAAACTGGCTATTTTTTTATTTAGACCCTGATTCGGCAAAGCACTGAAGCATGTGCTTAATTTGAAGTAGGTGAGCAGTCCCATTGACACTCCTGTGTTTATGTGGTTTGCTGAACTGAGGCCACAAAGGGGCTTACTTACTACTCTACAAAGTGTTAAAATTCTACTTAATTATGTAGTCCTGCTGAAGGAATGGTACTTAGATTGGACTAGCCCAGCATCCAACTTGGTGGATGCACAGTAACAGAAAAGCAGTTCTGTATGCCTGAATCTGCACATTCACTGATATTAAAAAATAAAACTGATCTATCCTGTAAACAAAAATAATCTAACCAATCACAACCTCATCAGAGATTACTACTCTGCACATGGACAAATATATAATTCCAGGCAGCCTGATGTCATTCCACTTTGATTTGCAGTGAGTTGCATAGCATCCTTGAGAGTGGGATTTCCAAAAGCACCTAAGTGAGTCAGGAGCACAAGTCTCACTGATTTTCAATGGGACTTGTACTCCTAACTCCTTTAGGGGCTTTTGAAAATCTCTCCCATAAACTAATGGAAGAGGTTACTGCTGCTCTCATTTTGGGAATTTGTGATTGCTAGGTCTGATTGCTCAAAAATTTCATTTCAATAAAGGGCAAGTTAGAACTGCTAACAGTAATGGGCTTGAGTATCAGAAAATGATCATGGTAAAAGATTATAAATGCATCTGGTCATAAATTATATACTCTCAAATGCCAATGAAAGCTAATCCCAGATGTCTATCTCAACATCAGAACCGAAGAAGAAGCTTGACTCAAACAGAATTCAATATTTTGTCAGTAGAAGCTCTAGCTTTATTGGTATAGTATATTTAAATTACAGTAACTTGTAAGTTTTATTTATTTTTAAAACAGAATTGGAAAATCTTTAAGCAATGACATTTAAAGTGACCGCTAGTGTAACACCGACAGACTCCGGTCGTCAGTGGGCGGGATTGAACCTGTGACTTCTGGAGCTTAGTGTATGAGCCTTTACAGCATGAGCTAAAAGCAAACTACTTTTTAGCTAAGGCTGTAGAGCAGACTCATTTAACTCTCTGTAAGTTGTCTCGGTGCCACTCGATGGGACAGAACACCACGGCCAGGAGGTGTGGGGGTTACATACTTCCCTTAGCTGAGGAAGCGCGTCCCGAGCTTCAGAGACTTCCCAGTTGAAATCCTGGAACTCCCACTTGTAACACCGACCGACTCTGGTTGTGGTCGGGCAGAATCAAACCGGGGACCTCTGGAACTTAGTGCATGAGCTTCTACAGCATGAGCTAAAAGCCAACTGCCTTTTAACTAAGGCTGTAGAGCAGACTCATTTAACTCTCTCTAAGGCCTGGTCTACACTGGGGGGGGTGGGGGGGGGAGGAGAGAGGGGGGGAAATCGATCTAAGTTACACAACTTCAGCTACGTGAATAACGTAGCTGAAGTCGACGTACTCACTGCAGTGAGGCGACTGCTGCCGCTCCCCCGTCGACTCTGCCTGTGCCTCTCGCAGTGATGGAGTACAGGAGTCGACGGAAGAGCGCTCGGGGGTTGATTTATTGCATCTAGACTAGACGCGATAAATCGACCCCCGCTGGATCGATCGCTGCCTGCCGATCCGGCGGGTAGTATAGACATACCCTAAGTGGTCTCAGTGCCACTCGATGGGACAGAACACCACACCCAGAAGGTGTGTGGGTTACACTAGTATTAAGAGACAAGATGAGTGAGGTAATATATTTTATTCAACCAGCTTCTGTTGTGAGAGAGACAAGCTTTTAAGCTTACACAAAACTCTTCTTCAGGTCTGGGAATTGTACTCAGAGAGAATGTCTACAATGCAATTAGACACCCATGGCTGGCCCTTATCAGCTGACTCAGGCTCTTTGGGCTTGAGCTATGGGGCTATTTAATTGGAGTGTAGACATCTGTGGATGCGCTGGAGTCTGGCTCTAGGACCCTGCAAGGTGGGAGAATCTAAGAGATTGGGCTGCAGCCCGAACCCAAACGTTTACACCACAATTAAACAGCTACTTAGGCTATATCTACACTAGAGACCTTACAGCGGTACAGCTGCTCTATGCCGCTCTCCTGAGAGCACAGAGCTCTCCTATCAACATAATTAAACCATCTCCAACGAGTGGCGGGGGCTATGTCGGTGGGAGAAGCTCTCTTGCTGACATAGCGCTGTGCACACTACACTTATGCTGGAGAAACTTGCAGCTCAGGGGCGTTTTTTTTCCCCACACCCCTGAGCAACATCAGTTTTGCCGACATAAGTGGTACTGTAGATATGGCCTGAGCCTGAGTCAGCTGGCACAGGTCATCCATGGGTGTCTAACTGCAGCGTAGACATGAGTGTCACAACTAAATACAAGGTGGAACAGATTGTTTAGCATAAGCAGTTAAAACATATTTCACGGGATTATTCAAGGTGAAGTGGCCAGTAGGGGGAAAGCTGGGGTGGGTGTTAATGGGTTATAGATTGGGGTGGGCAAAATATGGTCCGCGGGCCAGATCTGGCCCATCTAACATTTCTATCCAGCCTGCCAGGCTCTTTGGCTGCCTCCTTGTGATCTCCGGGGCGCTAAAAGTCCCGCAGTGCAGTGGGGCGCTCAGGCAGGCTGCCTTCATGTTGTGGCCCCATGCCGCTGCCGGAAGTTGCCGGCTGCTGTGGGCACGCCTCTGCGTGCCCCTGGTGGGAGGGGGGCGGGAGGAGGGGCAGGTGGCTGGAAACTGGCCAATAGGAGCTGCGGGGGGTGGTGCTTGCGGGCGTGGCCAGTGCATAGAGACCTGCTGCCCTCCTCCCCCCAAGGGGCACGCAGAGACGTACCAGCAGCAGCTGGCCGCAGCCGCTTCCGGGAGCGGTATGGGGCCACAAATGAAGGCAGCCTGCCTGAGCCTGCTGCAACGCTGGTCGGGAGCCGCCTGTGGTAAGCGTCTCCCGGCCAGACCCTACACCTCACACCGCCTCCCACACCCCAAGCCCCTGCCCCAGGTCAGAACCCCCCTCCTGCACCTAAACTCCCTCTCAGACCCTGCCCCCCTCCTGTACCCCAATCCCTTGCCCCCACCTGGAGCCCCCTCCTGCACCAAATTCCCTCCCAGAGCCCCCCCACCCTCTCCTGCACCCCAACACTCTGCATCAGCCCGGAGCTCCCTCCTGCACCCAAATTCCCTCCCAGACCCCACACCCCCTCCATTAATATAGTAGAAATGTGTGGCCCATGATGACTTATCAAAATTTGTTGAGTGGCCCTCCAGCGAAAATTATTGCCCACCCCTGTTATAGATTATTGTGATAAGTCATACATCCAGTATCTCTATTCGGTCCATGATTTTTAGTGTCTAGCAAAGTTATGAATTTAAGCTCCCAGGCTGGTCTTTTGAAGGTGCATTGCAGGTTTTTTTGAGGATGGGGACTGAGAAGTCTGATATAGAGTGATCTCTTTGTGAAAACTGGTCATCTACAGGTGATATAGTGTTTTTGTCATTTTTCTGTGTGAGTTCATTCAAGAGCATAGTGATGGTCTGGGTTTTACCCACATAGTTGCTATTGGTGCATTTAGTGCATTGTGAGGTACACCACATGTTGTGATTAGCATGGATCTTGAAAGGTATGTTGTGGGGGTGTTGATCAACCCCCCTGCTCCTAGCTTTCCCCCCCCTCCTTTCTTCTGGAGAGGTGTTCACTGGACACTTCACCTTGAATGGTCCCTTGAAATATATGTTAACTACTTATGCTAAACAATCTGTTCCACCTTATATTTAGCTGTGACACGGAGTACATTTCCTAAAACTGAAGAGCTGTGTAAGCTTGAAAATTCGTCTCTTTCATAGAAGTTGGTTCAATAAAAGATATTTCCTCACCCAACTTCTCTCTTTAATATCCTGGGACCAACATGGCTACAACAACATTGTATGCAGCTAATATTAAGTTAGTCCCATAGTTAAGTACATTAGGCACTCAGGTACTACTGCGATGAGAGAGGTACAAGAACCTATGCAGAATAGAGCAGATTTTTATGCTTCCATAAATGAATCTGGATTACCTAATTTATCATCAGTTTCAACCTCATCTCATCACTTTTTGAACCTAATATAAAGATTTACACACGCTACCACCTCATTAAATTTAAACTACGATTTTATTTTGTTAATTAAAACATCATGAATGTTAAATTTAGAAAGCAAGACCTGCACACTACTTGCAAATAAAGAAAAGGGAACATGTAAGATAAATGCAGAAACAACCTTTTGATATTGCTATGCTTTTGTTTCACAACAATTTACTCTTATTTCCCTGTGCTAAACAGCAAGTGACTCAACATTTGGAAACACACAGGTAACTCATCCTTGAAAAAGGACATAGCATTTTCTCCCCATCCTCCTAAAAAAGTCTGTAGTATTTTTACCTTTTTCTTTTGTTCTTCTGTGGCTTTAATGATTCCTGGGTCTGATTTCCAGGATTTTCCAAAATTGTAGAAAAGTGCAACACTATTGGCAAGGAATGGAAGATGTATAAAGAGAAAATTGAGATGTGTTTAAAGTCAAGGAATCTAAAGAAGTTCAAAATGAAAAAGATTACAGAAAGACCAAACCGGGCTGAATTATTAACATCTGTCAACTGGAAATAAGATGACCAAGAATCATTTTGTTCTAAAAAGTTACCAAAATCAACGATACTTAAAATAAGCACAAAATATTGTGTCGTAAGGACTTCTATTGTACTCTATATTCTGTAAAAATTCTCTTAAGGCAGTTTGATTGCCTAACTCTTTATAACTATTTACACTGTGTTAAAATATGAATTATCATAATTCAGTTATTCCTCTGTTCTTTGTTGATTTTAATTTAAATTCCATATAGTATCTCCTTAAAGTATTTCCTGATTTCACTGTAAATAACCCAAAATTCTATTTATAAGGTGCTCATTTGACTGCTTATGTCTTCATTGTCTTAAAATTCCAGTTAAATCACCAAAAGGAAATAAGGGATTGTCTAACAGAGAATGATGTTACACAGCAGTAATCCCTCAACCTATGCTCATTTCCAAGATACTCAACTCAGAGTTTATACACTCATTTGAAAGCTCTCTCAGTGTAAAGCAAATAATTGAAAAAGCAAAACTGTTGGGTTTTTTGGGTGCTGTTTGAAACATGATCCTCTTATAAGCGAATACTCATATTTCGGACCAATGAAAGCCATTTTAAAATATATAATCTAATACCTATAAAATAAGAATTCTTAGTATTCCTGAAAGTGTTTATAAATATAAATATATATACAAGGAATAACCACTAGTTTAAAAATGTTTCCTATGCTAGGATATACACAGCTTTATAGTGGTTTAAATCATAGAATTAATAGATTTCCTAGTAATAGGCAATAATGAGCATGAAGTACAGCACTTCTGAGGGACCCAAAAATCTGGCATGTTAGCGTACCAATCCTACTAACATGTACATGAGTAAAGTCATTGACTTCAGTAGCCATTGGGACTACCCATATGAGTAAAGTTTGTTATTTATGTATATTTTTGTAGCATTAAACCCTGAATATGGATTGATAACTATAGTGTTTTACATGGCTGTATGTACTAAAATTGGCATCTGAACATTTTATGCATTGATAATCTATAAAATTTTATGTAAGGAATTTTATGGAAAAACTGAGTTTCATTTGTTGTTGTTTTTAATGGCATGGAAAATGAGATTTTGGAACTGCATAGTGTATAGTGGATTATGAATGCTGAGCCAGACACTGATATTTTAGAAGATAATCAGCAAACAAGTAGCATTATCTAAAACATTCTACATCAATATATAGACAAAAAATATTCAAAATAAAAACATGAAAAAATGATATGGGGTCCAATTCTCATTTATCCTATGGTGCCTTTACACCATGCTGGCAATGTTCAGGGGCCTTAGAGCGTAAATGTAATGAAGGCCTCTTTACACTGCTGGACACGCTAAACTGCCATGTCTAACAGTCTAACCCTGCAATAGCAGGCGTAAGTGTGTTAGTTTGAATCTAGCAACACAGCTAAAAAACAACTGTCAAGAGGTGGTGGCATGGGCTGTACAGGTCTGCCAGAACCCTGGGCACGTACTTATGTTGCCTGCGACCGAGGCCGGGCTCTGTCTCTTCACTGCTATTTTTAGCCATACTAGTTAGATTAAAGACAGGGTGGATATGCCTATCTGAGCTGCAATCACAGCTTTGATTGCAGTGTAGATGTACCCTGAGAATCAAGCCCACAGTATTTAAACAATTGTTTGCCGAAATGAAGCATATTTGATTAATTCTGTATGTCTTGTACCCTATCATACCCTAAACAAACTTCCTTGCTCTGATTCCGTTCTCTGAAGGAAGAAACTAGTTGTAGATTTGAACTGTAACTGAAAATGTTTGATAAGCTAATTTTAATTTTTAATAATGTGCTCTATACGGTAGCCTCTTAGCATACTAGCTCACTATAAAGACTAATTAAGCTTGAATATAACAAAGCTCTTTTCAGTAAATTATAACTCGCATACCCTATACACACCATAACTTACTATATGCCCTGCTGCATTTGATCTCTACTGATTAAAAGTTGAGTTTAATCTTTTTTTTACTAACTCAGTTTCTTGCTAAATGCATTTTTTTAAATTAGCTCCTGCCAAACATAAGTTCACTTTATTTATATAGCTTTAAGGGTTTACATTGTCTCTAAAATACTTACTATTTTCACTGATATTTGTGTCACAACAATAAAAAAGGCAGAAAAATACGTGAAACATCTTCTATTTAAAATCCCTTAAACAGATATCTGCTATGAACAATAAGGTACAATTGAAAAAAAATACATGATTCATTCCAAATTACTTAACGTCATGTCTAGACTGCTAAAAAGAAATAGGCAGGACGACAATTTATTTTCTGTCCTTTAAAATGGTTTTATAACCTTCAGTTTGTGGCCTTACTTTTAATCCACTGTATTAAATCTACTGTATAAAATTGGACAATATGTTCCTGTGACCAAAAAACTGCTCATGCACCTGGGCCCCACGGGCAGTAACCCAGAGATTTTTTTCTGCATGTTCCTCTCACCCTTCATTCACACAGATTATATGGACAGAATTTAAGGATACGTCTACACTACAAAATTATGTCAACCTAAATTACGGTGACGTACAGCCACCACAGTAATTAAATCACTTGCGCATGTCCTCACTACGCTCCTTGGGTCGTGGTGTGCATCCTCACCAGGAGCACTTGCACCAATTTAACTGTCAGTGTTTGGCATTGTGGGACGGCTTCTGAAAGGCAGCAACAGTCGATGTAAGCAAAGCAGTATCTACACTGACACTGCATCGACCTAACTACATCAACACTGACTCTATGCCTCTTGTGGAAGTGGAGTTATTAAGTCAGTGTAGTGGGCGAGTTACATCAGTGGGAGCAACATTTTAATGTAGACGCTTACAGAATTAGGTCGACGTAAGTTGCCTTACATCAAACTAACTCTGTGGCGTAGACCAGGCCTAAGAGTTCTCAGATAAAATGGGAAAGTTCAGCCCCTCCCTTGCTATCTTTTATTAGGACTCCAGAAGATAAGTGCAGCATTGATAGGGAAACCATCCTCGGGAAGACAGAAAATAGGCCATGTGCATACTGAAACTGAAAGGAAGGCTGAATGGGGAAGTAACATTATGGATGAATGATAAGAGGGTGGAAGTGGGTCAAATCTCAGCAGAGAATTTTGGGAAAATGAAAACAAGGAGCAAAGAAGTGAGGTGAACGAACAAGACTCTGAGTGGGGGAAGGTTGTGCTGACACAGGCAATTCAGAAGCCTCATGGGGAAAAGGGCAGGCACACCCTGGATAGCAGATTAACTTACTTCAAGGAAGACCTATGTCAACTTACAGAGCTTTTAGGGACATCAACAGTGTATGTGGAAAAACACATGAAGCTTTGAAACATTTACAGTACAGGTGACATTCTACCTGGAGTCAAAGCACTGATGGCTGGAGCGGGATAAAAATTTTTGGATGAATAGTTTATCAGAAAATGCAGTTTCAGGTCTACAAACTATTTGTGAATTCAAGTCAAGTTCATGGACTAATTTTGATGGAACCAAAAGAGTCAAAATGCTTTGTTAATGTCAAAATGAAACTTTTTGTTTGGACTTTTAGACAGACATTTTCACAACAGCAAGCAAAGGATTCACAAAGATGGTGTCTTTCCCCCCATAAGCGTTAGCCCAGTGGTTAACATGCTCTTCTGGGAGGCGGGGAGACTCAGGTTCAAGTCCACACACTAACTGATGAGGAAAAGGAATTTAAACTTGGGATTCCCACATCACTGGAGAGTGCCCTAGTCACTGTGCTAAGGGTTATTGTGAGATGGGGCTTTTTCACTCTCCCCTCTGGAAGCTGTTTTACTTTTCTTTTTCTTTTCTTAAAAAGGAGCTTATAAGGGAGGCCCCACCCACCTCTTCCCCGCTGCTACTTTTGTTTGCTTGCTTTCATCAAAATGCCTGAAAGTCTAAATGAAATTTTTCAGGTTAAAACTAAACATTTCCTTTTGACGTTACCAGAATGTTTTGTGTTGAAAATTTTCATTTCGGTAACATTAAAACATTGTGATTAACTTTTTTTTTTTTTTTAATTTCTACACACTGAAAAATTTAAACAACTGTTTTTGAATCAAGCTGAAACTATTTATTTTATTTATTTTTCAAAACTCCCAGTGAACTCAAAGCTCTATTATCTGCCCAACTCCAGTTGTGGCCTCACTTCTTTTCAGACCTAACATTTTCCTCACTCAGACCCAAGTAGAGAGAAGTACACAGCTGTAAAGGTGGCTGTAAAGCTGAAGCATAATGTTGGCAGCAATTCCCCCTCTGCAGATTTCCCACTCGGCAACTTTCTATGCAGTAAAGGGTTCCAGAAATATTTAGGTCTTAATCCTAAAGCAAAATACTAAAATGAACTTAATCACGACACTTCCCGGTTTTCATTGTGTGAGACAGAGTGCAAAAATCCATGACCAATTTATTACCTTACTACAAAGTAACACCTTTCACTGTAATTATCAGAGCAGTTTGAGCAATTACGATTGTCCCATTAAAGTGACAGAATACATAAAAGGTGATGTGAATATTTGGTTAGCTAAGTTTGATCCAAAACTGCAACCTATTTAGTGGCTTCAATTACATACAAATTGCTGTTAATTTACAACTACATATCAAGCAAAATATTGGTTGGAACCAGAGCTATAAATTGAAAGGGGGGGAGGAGGGGGGAAGAGTGTGTGTGTAAGTGTATGTATATACACACAGACATATCAGGACACTCCCCCAGAGCATTCTGAACAACTCCAATTAACCAATAGGTCTCAAAGCTACACCTCCATAACTAGTAGCCTCTTTGTCTTTCTGAATGTAAGTCTTCCTTTGTTCTTTTTTTGGATTTGTCTCTATAATTTTGACTGTATGTACGTGTGATGCCTTCATTTTGTAAAGTTTTATTTAAAAAAATTATGATTGTCTTCTCTGTTCAGCTATCAGCATTAACTGGCCAACTAGTAGAAATTTGGGGAGGGATTTTCAAAAGCATCTAAGGGAGCTAGGGGCTTAACTCCCTTTGAAAGTGAATGAAAGTTGGTGCCTAACTCCCTTAGCTGCTTTTCAAAATCCCATATTTGGTCATTATAACATGAGAGGATATCAAAGGTGCAGAAAGGCATAAAACTGACAGTCAGTTTTTAATTGGACTAGTGATTGCCATTGATTTGTTTTTTTGATTTACCAATAAAAATTGGACTAGAAAGGCAGGTCTGCTGTATAAACAAAAGGGTTTTTCAAGCAGCATTTCTTGAAATCGACTTCATATTGTTCCTACTTATTTCAGAATAGTGAAGCCAGGTCAACTGTTGTAGTAGGGTGCACACATGAAGTGTAAGATCAATATATGGTGGAAAATGAAACTTATCTGTTGTTCAGAAGCCAGATAGCATCATGTTCAATTTTTGGCAAATAAGTGCCCAAATGCAGAACTCTTAGACACGTATGATGAACTAAACCATCTCAGATTTGTTTCCCTCTCCTTACAGGTTTTCTTTTGGTTTTCCTTTAGGTGTTTACTTGTTAGATCTTCACATTACACGCTGACTAATAACGTTCACTGGCAAATAAAAGTAGTAAACATAATATAATGAGATATACCTATCTCATAGAGCTGTAAGGGACCCCGAAGGGTCATCGAGTCCAGCCTCCTGCCTTCACTAGCAGGACCAATTTTGCCCCAGATCCCTAAGTGGCCCCCTCAAGGATTGAACTCACAACCCTGGGTTTAGCAGGCCAATGCTCAAACCACTGAGCTATCCCTCCCCCCAAACACAAGAAACTAGATAGTATTATATTGATTTTTAAATAGTCAAAATTGCAGATCATTAACAGTCATTTTGACATTTAAAGGTAAGTGCCCATAAGCCTTTGCAACAACCTCATTGTATTCAAAAGTGACACGGTGAAAACAAAGGTACTTTAGTGTTTTTCATTAGGGATGACAGTGTTTTGTGACAAGCTAGTTGAGAGACTGAGTTCTGTAAACTGTCATACTGTAATTGATAATTTTAAGTTAGAAGTCATTGTAATAAGATGCCAAATTCATTCTAGTTCTTTTGGCAAATTGCCCTGTAGCTTTATTGAAAAAAATAAATTACATGCCTGCTTTATTTTTGTAGCATAAGACAGAGAACTGTGGTCAGAGTAAGAATCTTTATATTTTTACAGCTTTACATGATTACTTAGAGCAGAGCACAGTACTTCTTTATTCTCTGTAGTGTGGGTAAAGTGATATCTGATGAAATTCCTCGTTGTGGCAGTTTTCATGAAATGAATCTGGCAAGTTATTTTACTCAAAAACACTTCCAAAAGGATTCATTACACACCAAGTTGCTTTATGGGGACTTTCAATGCAATAATATTAAGCAAAAATAATACTTTGCATTTCCATATTGCCTTCTATCTAAGGATCTCAAGATCTGTTTAGTTTTCATTATGTTATATTTTAAATTTAAGTTCATTGCTGAAAGTGTTATAAAGTAATATTTAATATTCCAGATATGATTTATAATAAGCACTCTTATTTATATAGATTGAATTTTATATACTGAATTGTTATGTCCAGTTAAGGTAATATAACTTTCTACTTCAGAAGCCAAGTGAGTCAAGTAAGAGGACAGAAACTGAATATCATGACAAATATTAAAAAACTTATTTTCTGCAATTTCAAGGTAGTCACATGAAAAGTGAAGCAATTTAGCTAAACCACAAGGTTTCAGACTTTAGGCTTTCTGTTGTATCTTAAACTGCTAAAACTGATTGGTTTGTTACAATCTCTGTCTGATGTGGCTCTAAGTGGTGGGAGTGATCACACCATGCAAACAAAATCTGTGTTTATTTTTGTGGATATGAACTAAAATAATTAAAAAACTAATTTACCTGAAAGTACATTATTATAGTAATGTGTGATACAGCGGGTCCGCGGTATACATTGGGCTTGTGTTCTTGAGAAGGGCAACGGATACCGAAACGACATATACCGCGGACCCGCTGGTAGAGCAGTGGTATAGGCAGGAGGGGACACTTGGGTGAGCGGCGGAGGGGTCGGAGTGATCTGGCCAGGGGCTCCCGGAAAAATGCGTCCCCGCACCACCACCCGCTCTGCCCCCCCACCCAGTGCTCGGGGCTTGCCCCACTCCACCAGGTGCTCCTACTGGGAGGGGAGCAGGGTCAGGGTGCGGGGGCTTGCCCTGCTCTGGCGCTCCAGCTAGGGAGCGGGGGTCGAGGCCTTGGAAGCCCCTGTAACCTGACCCCACCCCCCTGGCAGGAGAGCCGGGTGAGCTGAGCGGGTCAATCCTCCAACCTCGCTCCACGACTGGAGTGCCAGAGCTAGGCAAACCCCGGTTCCCCCACCCTGCTCCCCAGCTGGAGCGCCAGGCAGGCGGTGTGGGGCAAGCGCTGGGGCGGGAGCAGAGCCGGGACTGGGGACGGGTGGGCCTGGATGGTAAGTGGGTGGGCTGCGGCCCACCTGTGGCTACACATAGCTGTCGCTCATCAATAGGGAAACGTGTTCTGATTCACGTAGCTCCCGATCCGCATATCCGTCGCTTGCAACTTACAGTACTGCAAACAACGGATATGCGGATTGGGACAGATGTGTATCGGAACACGTTCCTCTATTGATGAGCGATGGATATGCGAAACAACGGATAAGGGGGAGACATATATCCCCCCGTAGTAATTGAAAATGGCTCCATGTGTCCCACTGTGTCTTTTTTGTTTTTACAAGTGGAATTTCACCCCATATCTGTTGTAAAAATTCAGGACATACAGTAGCGTATGAATAATAAAGCTGTTCGTGCAATCTCTTCTCAAATACAGCTGAGCAAGAGATTTGCAAATAATCCCTAACAAATGTCAGAATGCTCTTTTATAGTAATAATTTTCCAGGATATCTGCATTTCATATACTAAAGCATTCACAGTATCATTTTTCTGTTTAGCCATAGCATGCAACTGATTTTAAATATTTTCTAGTCTCTCTTTTATACAATGCAAGATTTATAACTTAAAGCAGCTTACAGAATGTGAGCCAAGTTAATTCCAGGCCAAAAGAAGTTTGTAGTTAAATTTCTCCACTGATATGAAAAGGCATTCCCGTTTGTATATTTTAACCTGACAAAGAAAGGGACTTGAAATTTCTTTTTAAATTGATTGATTTTGAAGGGGAAAGGGGAACAAAGATACTGCGTGCAGCACATTATTTCATAAAGGTGATTTTTTAGTAACAGTGCTGAATGCAAGATAGTTCATCATGCTTTTCAGATACAAATCAAAGAGCCTTCTATAGCTTTATAGAATGTGCATTGTGCTTAAAATTTTTACTGTGTAGCCTCCATTCTTTTCCATATTGTATCTGGAAATAATAGCCATCAAATTGCATAAAGCAACATTATCCAGCTGATGTGTATTCATTTGCTTTAAAGAGGATTTGATCTACACGCCTGCTTCCACTTTCACAACAAAGCCACATAATACTACAGCCAGTTATTCAGTACAATAATCAGATAAAACAGACTTGAAATTCTCTTTCCCTTGAGTTGCACAAACATTTTCTATTTGGTTCACACTGTTTTATGTTGTATAGATCATCCATTGCAGTTTCTCAGTATGTTCTGAGGTAAAACAATTTGCCCAAAACATTCTAATATCCAGCATTCATTCTTCTCTCTACCTTTTATACTAGATGTTTAATTTCTACACTTACATGTTACTTATCTGTAATTGGAGGTTCTTCGAGATGCGTGGTCCTTCTCTGTATTCCACTGAGGCTTTACGGATGTGCACCATGCGTCCAGAGCTGGAGATTTTTCTTGTAGTAATGTCCATTGATCCGCACATGTGTCCTTGGCTCACCTCATGGTTCCGTCCGAGGTGATAAAAGCTGGGGCAGACTGACCACGTCTCCAGTTCCTTCTCCACCGCAAATCCAACAGATCCGCAGCAGAGGGGAAGGAGGGTGAAAAGTGGAATATAGATAGGGACCACACATGTCGAAGAACCTCCAGCTACAGGTAAGTAACCACCTCTTCTTCTTCTTCTTCGAGTGATGGCCCCTACTGTATTCCACTGAGGGTGATTAACAAGCAGTATCTAAGTCGGAAGAGGGTGCAAGGATGAGAACGGTTGAGCAGAGGACACCCGTGCCAAATGAGGCATCTGTCGCAGAGTCCTGAACCAAGGCATAATGTGTGGCAAAGATATGTATTGAACTCCATGTGGCCGCTCTATATATATCCTGAAGCAGCACATAATGGAGGATGGCCGTGGCCGAAGCAGTAGAGGCAGTATTGATCTTGCTCATTGACCAAGAAGGAATGTGGGCAGGAGGCGCAGATTTTAAAGCCTGGGTTTTCGGCATAGTCCAGTACCCGCACGTGGGTACGGTAGTGGGGGAAAAGGGGGTATTCATAAGGATCCCCAATAGGGCCAGCAGGATGGATCTGGAGGGTGCTGAGGAGGGTCTCACGGTGCAGGAAAACACTGGCTCTGCAGCGGCTGGAGTGGAGGATACTGCCATGATGTAGGCCTCCATTGGTACTCGTAGTGGCAGGAAAAGATGGATGGTCCCTGACTTTCATTCAAGTCCTCCGAGTACGAAAACTCGGAGGCTGGTTCACTGGTGGAATCGGCAGAATTGTGTACACCGTCAGAGTGGGGGGTGAGCAGTGGCTCAAAAGTGGCATGTCCGGGGCCAGAGATAATGTCTTCCTGTAAGTAGAGGGCCCCAGAAGGTGTGGAGACCTTGGCTCTCCCAGGGCAAACACTTATTGGAGCTCTGGCGCTTTTCCCAACCTCCTCGGAGTAAAGTCCCTGGAACTGGAGCAACAGTCCTACCCAGAACGGATGATTTTCTGGCTCTGAGGGATGCTGATGTTGACTGTGTGTGCGGGTTCGCACTTGATACCAGTGGATCCATCGATTTATGTGGCTTCTTTTTGTGTTTGTGTGCTATAGTGCAGTCCGTCCCCATGACTGGAACTCATGGAAGGAGTTTCTCCCTTCTTAGGCTTAGAGGAAGACTTATAACCTTAACTCCCGACTAGGCCCTGGCGCAGGGATCACAATGGTGGTACTGCCAGTGCCTGCCTCGGATTTTGGAATTAGAGGTGCACTCCTGACAGCCTCAGGCCAATGTATGCGGGGGGAGAGGGAGGTTGCTTGGCCAGGGTCCGAATGAGGTCTCATAGCGACTTCCATGAGGTGCTTCCATAGCGGAGAGCCTGGCATTCTCAGGTATGACTTGGGAAGGACTAGCAGATACTGCACCTGGATGAAATGTGGGCTTCTCCCAAGCAGTAGAGGCAGTATTGATCTTCCTTGCTAAAACTCTCCAAAAAAGGAGCACCAATCCTGCTCCTAAAACTACTAAAGATTACTATAAAAACAATAAAAACGGTAAAAAAAGTAAAACTAATTATGAACAACTGTATATTTTTAAAGTGCATCACATGTAAGAGGACACTAATAGTTCCAACCCAGATGATTCAGCGGTGAGAAGGAACTGGAGACACAGTCGATCCACCTTGCCCTTTATCACCTTGGATGAAACCATGAGGCGAGCCAGACCATGCACAGACCAACAGACACTAGTGCAGGGGTTGGCAACCTTTCAGAAGCGGTGTGCTGAGTCTTCATTTATTCACTCTAATTTAAGGTTTCGCGTGCCAGTCATACATTTTAACGTTTTTAGAAGGTCTCTTTCTATAAGTCTATAATATATAACTAAACTATTGTTGTATGTAAAGTAAATAAGGTTTTTAAAATGTTTAAGAAGCTTCATATAAAATTAAATTAAAATGCAGAGCTCCCCGACCAGTGGCCAGGACCCGGGCAGCATGAGTGCCACTGAAAATCAGCTCGCGTGCCGCCTTCGGCACACGTGCCATACGTTGCCTACCCCTGCACTAGTGCTTAAAAAAATCTCCAGCTCCGGATGCGTGATGCAGATGTGTAAACTCTCAGTGGAATACAATAGGGACCCTTACTCAAGGAAGAATTTAATGTTATACATCTTTGACTGATTATGTTAGACAATATTTTAACACTTTTTAAACAAGATTTTCAGAGATTTTAGGCACAGTGGCACTCAAACTTGTATGTTTACATCCTAAGAGACATGAAAGACTCAAAAAGAAAAACAAAATGTGCAATACTGCTTTTTAACCTCAATGTTTGGCTTAAATAATCTCTAGGAGTAACCGATCATTCTTTAAGCATGAAAAAGCAGTGGCAATCAAAGGTATATCAGTGACTGCAGTGATATTGGATTGTCCAGCCAATATCTTTCATAAGCAGTACATTCCCTTAAAATGACTTAAAACTAGAAGCATTAAGTAAAAATTAAACAGGCGTTAATAAAATGTGTTTGTTGATTCTTTGTTCAAATGATAAAATATTATTAAAATGTTCTATCCCAGAGAAAGTAGAACAGAAATTTACCTTGATTAATATGGTAAATTGAATTTTTGACAAAATCTGACTCAATTTCTACTTTCTTTCTGAAGTTTAGGTCTAGGCAGATCTAGTTATACATTCTGTCCAGTGGCTAATATTTATAAAGATGTGATGTTGGCAAATCCCAGCAATTTTAATTATTTTCACAGAATGTATTCTGTTTAGTTTCATAAGCTGTATGTAATATTTTATTTAACACATTTTTGAAGTCCACAGAAAATGGAACTTGCAAACTACTTAGGAATAGCTAGTTATGGCGGCACTGCCAGTAAAAATGACACCAGAAGTGATAAATATGAGTGAATAGGGAAAATGAAGTTATCTATTTATCCTAGGAAAAGCATATATGCTACTTAAGTTTAAAGACTATAGGTCACGGTGAGTTCACGTAATTATAATCTTTTTGGCAACATATGGGCTTGATATGTCTATACAACCACTTGCATTTCTCTGCTAAAGAAATGAAAAAAACAAACAAACAAAAAACAGAAAAAGTTTGGATAGAGAGATTCAAGGAAAAGGTTTGAGGAAAACATTGTTACTAGCACAAAGCAACAATGTAATTTTAAAGCAGTACAAAAATAACCATTAAGATTTTCGATTACTATGGCACAGTAAAGTTATATTTTAACAAAACCAATTAAGCATTAAGAATTTTAAATGGTTGTAGCTATTTTTAAATTACAATTCATTCTTTACTTTTGAGGTCATATTTAGAAATCAGCACTGGTGTTAAACACATACAAATCACTAAAATGAAAAAGTTATATTACTGAAAACAAGAAAAAGGATATCATTCCAAAACCAGAAAAACCATGTCACATACATCCAGAATTTAGTTGCCAGGTATATTCCAAGAGGCAGTGCACTATGCATTGAGTGATCAAAGAATGATCTGTAAAACAACAGAAGTGATGTCATCACACAGTATGTTCTTTCATACGTCATTTAAATTCAGTATCAGTACACATGAAAAACCTCCTTTTATGTAACACATTAAATAACTATTATATCTCCATATACTGTTAGTAAAAGATTTTGCTTCTGGAGGTCTTCAGAGCCTGTAGAAGTCCCATTTTTCAAGTTGCCCTGATGCAGAAGGATGGATGAGAGGCAGTTAATGTCACTCCTCAGATGGTCAAAGTGGCAACTATGGTGTAATATAAGACACAAGGGAAGCAGGGCTGATATGAATCTTTAATCAAACATAACGTTAATGTTTTATGCTATCCCTAGGTCAATACATAAACTCTTACAAAACCAATTTTAAAACTAGTCTAAAATAAGATGTTAACGGTTGGACTCAATCTGCAGAATAAGTCTTGACTCAAATGACTGGTCCCCATTCTCCTCTATGTTTATAGACATCATATCATTTCCTATTCATAGATTCCAAGACCAAAAGAGACCACTGTGATAATTTAGTCTGACCTTCTACATAACAGAGGTCATAGAACTTCTCCAAAATAATTTTGGGGCATATCTTTTAGAAAAACATCCAATCTTGATTTTAAAATTGCCAGTGATGGAGAATCCACGACAACCCTTAAACTGTTCCAATGGTTAATTTTCCTCACTGTTAAAAAATTATGCCTTATTTCCAGTCTGAAGTTCCAGCTATTGGATTGTGATATATCTTTCTCTGCTAGATGCAAGAGCTCATTATCAAATATTTTTTTCCCATGTAGGTATTGATAGACTATGACCAAGTCATCTCTTAATCTTCTCACTGTTAAGCTAAATAGATACAGCTCTTGGAGTCTATTACTATAAGGCATGTTTTCTAATCCTTTAATCATTCTCATGGCTCCTCTCTCAACCTTCTCCAATTTATCAACATCCTCCTTGAATTGTAGGTACCAGAACTGGACACAATATTCCAGCAGGGGTCCCACCAATGACAAATACAGAGGTAAAATAACCTCTGCTCCTACTTGAGATTCCCGTTTATGCATCCAAGGATTACATTAGCCCTTTTGGCCAGAGAATCACACAGTGAGCTTATGTTCAACTGATTATCCTCCACAACCCCCTAATCTTTTTCAGAGTCACTGCTTTCAAGGAGAGAGTCCCCTATCATGTAAGTATGGCTTGTATTCTTTGTTTCTAGAGAGAGAGAGACTTACATTTAGACATATTAAAATACATATTGTTTGCTTATGCCCATCTTACCAATGACCTGTTCTCATTATTTACCACTCCCACAATTTTTGTGTCATCTGCAAACTTTAACAGTGATGATTTTATGTTTTCTTCTAGGTCATTGATAAAAATGTTAAATAACATATGGCCAAAAACTGATCCCCGTGGGACCCCACTAGAAAACATACCCGCTCAATGATGATTCCCCATTTACAATTATATTTTGAGACCTATGAGTTAGCCACCTGAATTTTATAAATTGCATGTGTAATCAGTGATTAGGCTCTTCACTTTTTACCACAGAAACATCAATTAAAAAAAAATAAAGAGGCATTCAGTCTTCTGTATAATCAACAAAAATCTTTGACTTGATTATTTTGAAGTTGCTCACATAAATGTCATGTTGCCTTAATCAGTGACTCAAAATATTTTTAGTAGGATAACATGCTTAGATTATAATGCAATACTTCATACACCTCTACCTCGATATAACGCTGTCCTCGGGAGCCAAAAACTCTTACCACATTATAGGTGAAACCACGTTATATCGAACTTGCTTTGATCCACCGGAGTTCGCAGCCCTGCCCCCCCGGAGCACTGCTTTACCGCATTATATCTGAATTCATGTTATGTCGGGTCGCGTTATATCGGGGTAGAGGTGTATGCCACTAACACACCATTTTAGAACTGTTGATGAAATGGAGAAGTCTTAAACAAATGTTTACTCTAAAGCCACATGCTGACAGCAGTTAGAAATCACTGCTAAAGAGCTCACTCAGCCATATTCACATTACAGTTATTTTAATAGAATTTGAAGTGAATTCCTAGCCAAGAGCATGGATAGCAGTTGTGAATTACATTTACACAAGAGATTCCAATGTCAGAGGTATTCAAGAAACCCATATAACACAAAATATATATTTTTAAAACTATCTAAAAAAGGAAACATATATGCCTTGTTTTCCTCAGTCTATAGTTATAACAAAAACATCTGTTTTCTTCTATCTCTTGCTTTTCTCTCATTACAGCTTCAGGCAGAGATTCTTAACGGAAATATTATCAGAAGGAAAACAGTTAAGTCAGTTTTCCATTTAATTTAATTCACTTATTTCTATGACAGGAAGCTAGTTCTTCAATTAAGCCAAAAATGAAATTTAAACACTGCATATAAGCCAGCTAATTCTCAAGAGCTGTCCTGAGTTCCAGCTAAGAATATCTATGAAAACATTTACCATTGGAAAACAATCTCAACTATACATATTGTGACAGAGTCAGGCCAAGAGAGTGGTCGAAGGTAGATACATTAGTTCCAGGTTAAGCAGGTCCCTTTTCCCTGGGTAAGATAACAGGGACTATTCCAGAACACTCAGGAATTTTCTAGAACTAATTAAGGCAGGCAGGCTAATTAGGACACCCGTAGCCAATTGGGAAGCTGCTAGAATTAATTAAGGCTAATCAGGACACCTAGTTTAAAAAGGCTCTCACTCCAGTTCGTGAGGTGTGCGTAAGGAGCTGGAGGACTGAGAAGTACAAGCATTAACAGACATCAGGAGGAAGGTCCTGTGGTGAGGACAAAGAAAGTGTTGGGAGGAGGCCATGGGGAAGTAGCCCAGGGAATTATAGCTGTCACGCAGCTGTTCCAGAAGGCACTCTAGACAACTGCAGTCCACAGGGCCCTGGGCTGAAACCCGGGGTAGAGGGCGCAGGACCCACCAAGGTAGAGGAGGAACTTTATCACAATATAAAATGAAGGAGTCTAAATTAGCTGTTACCACTCAAGAAAGAGATCTTGGAGTCATTGTGGATGGTTCTCTGAAAACATCCTCTGAATGTGCAGTGGCAGTCAAAAAAGCTAACAATGTTGGGAATCATTAAGAAAGGGATAGATAATAAGACAGAAAATATCATATTGCCTCTATATAAATCCATGGAATGCCCACATTTTGAATACTGCGTGCAGATGTGGTTGCTCTATCTCAAAAAAGATACATTGGAATTGGAAAAGGTTCAGAAAAGGGCAACAAAAATGATTAGGGGGCATGGAACAGCTTCCATATGAGGAGAGATTAATAAAACAGACTTTTCAGCTTGGAAAAGAGATGACTAAAGGGAGATATGATAGAGGTCTATAAAATCATGGCTGGTGTGGAGAAAGTAAATAAGGAAGTGTTATTTATTCCCTCTCATAACACAAGAACTAGGGGTCACCAAATGAAATTAATAAGCAGTAGGTCTAAAACAAATAAAAGGAAGTATTTCTTCACACAACGCACAGTCAACCTTTGGAACTCTTTGCCAGAGGACATTGTGAAGGCCAAGACTATAAACAGGGTTCAAAAAAGAACTAGATAAATTCATGGAGGATGGTCCATCAATAGCTATTAGCCAGCATGGGCAGGGATGGTATCCCTAGCCTTTTTTGCCAGAAGATGGGAATAGGTGACAGGGGATGGATCACTTGATAATTACCTGTTCTGTTCATTCCCTCTGTGGCACCTGGCATTGGCTACTATCGGATGACAGGATACTGGGCTAGATGGACTTTTGGTCTGACCCAGTATGACCATTCTTATGTTCTTATGAAAAAAATTTAGCCTGCCTGTCACAGAATCGGTCAGTCACTGGGAAGTGGGCCATTCAAGGACACACCTCAAGGTTCCTCTCCACAATCCTGAACAACTTAAACAACCTTCCCAAATCCTGCCTTCCATCACACCCACATAAAATAGTCACCCTCCTCCAATGTTCCCTCTAATTTTTTCCATCCACGTGCAGAATTAATTTTGTTATGTGCACCATATCGAGTTAATGTGCGGATGTGTGCCACCAGTAGAAACAAAAAACCTAGATATATTTTTAAAATGTTACCATAGGGATAATTACTCCAGGCAGGACAGGTTAGGCATTTTAGAACTCACTACTCAAACAATTAAATTTAAGTGTAAGAGAAATAAAAATTATGAAATGCACAGATCAGTCAATTAATTAAAAGAACACACTTTGAAAGAAGTAACAACAATACAAGTATGTGTTGGGAGGTGAGTGAGAGACAGAGACATACTGTGTGTGTGTGTGTGTGTGTGTGTGTGTGTGGGAGGGAGGGAAGGAGGGGGAGAGAGAGAGAGAGACAGTGTGTGTGTGTGTGTGTGAGTGTGAGAGAGAGAGAGTGAGTGAGTGAGTGAGTGAGTGTGTGTGTGTGTGTGTGTGTGTGTGTGTGTGAGAGAGAGAGAGAGACAGACAGACAGACAGACATGCGTTCGGCCTTTAAGTAGATTGGCACTCACCAGGCTGAAGCCTGCTTGTTCAGACAAAGCAGCAGTCCCCAGCAAGCTCCCTCTGTCCCACTCCTGAGCCCTGTTGTGTCTGTCCCCCAGCTCTGTGGAGATGGGGTACGGGGCGGGGAGACACCCTGACATCAGCACCCCCCTCCTATTCCCCCACTCTGGACAGCAAGCAGGAGGTTCCTGGGAGCAGCTGGCCAGGGGCTCCAATGCGTGGCACTTGATAGACTGCTGAACGGCCACGCAGCTTAGAGGAAACTTAGCCATCATCTACATCACACATTTACATCAAGGGGATTCCCTGGTGGGGATACCCATCTTTAGAAAAATCTTGCTTTATGATTAAAAGGGAAAAGGAAAATTAGTTTTTCTTTTTTCCCCTCAAAAATTTACTTCTGGGGTGCTTTATAATCAGTTTGTAAACTGCTCTGAGGTTTCCCTCTTGAAATTAGCATGCTTCAATCAGAGTTCTGACACAGAAATAAAACAGACACTAGGACTGAGGAACCCTATAACTCTCAAAGCCAACTTTGGAGAGAATGAGAAGCTTACTGATGTGGCAACTGTGAAAAGTAAAAACTACTTTTCCATAAGTAATTATTACATGAATGCTAAATATATCTAGCACAGTACGTGTCCTACAAACTACCTACAGGAAGACTGAAAGGGCGTCCAAACATCTTTCTTAGGAAAACCAGCTACACATGTATTTGCTAAACTTTCCTGAATACTTACTTACAGATTGATATGGGAGTTTGTTTTTAAGTTAAGAATTTAGAATGCTATGTAAGCTTATCTAGACACAAAGAAATCACCACCACAGGATTCAGATAAATATTGTAGCAGTAATATTATATTGTAGCCATCCAATAAAATATTCTTTCCTTAAAAAATAAACAAGGAAGTTAAATACAAATAGGTTAATTTAACAACATTACAATTATAATGAATCAATAGAAAGTAAGGACTTCAAATGTAAAGGTATTCTGTACCCAAAATTTACATTGAGAGTTTTCTGTTGTAATTTGGTAACCTGTTGTTTGCTCTATGGTATTGAGACAAAATTGGTGTATCAAACCTGTATTTAACCTGAAAACTAACAAAATAATTTAAGTCTAAAGAAAAAAACCCTTATAATAATTTGGATTAATTAATTCTAGTTGTAATTTCCCATCATTTTAAGTGCCTGTGAAACATATAGTATGGCAGTATTAATATTACAGAACACATTAACTTCTCTTCTTACAGTATATAAGAACCACTGATAATTATATAAAAAGGCAAAGAAAAATGTAACAATAATAACTTGGTATACACCTGGTTTGAACTTTAACCCAATCACCAATTCTCACATCCTTTCAACCTAACTCATTCACATATCCACCAGCCTACTCCCACAAGCTCACTCATCTGTTTACCAAGACAACAAGTAAGAACAATCCCAGGTTCTGTTCCACTATCTTGCTGTCCGACCATCACCACTTTATCACCAAAACATTTCTGTCAGCTGCTAATACCCACCCACCAATGGCTAAGAGAATATTCTTTATTACCTCTCCTTTACCCAGAATGGGAGAAATAAACTTGTTCTACATCCTTGACTTACACAATTATGTTTCTCTTCCAGTCAACTGTTATCCATGCATTATCTTGCTTTTCTTCTCAGTTTGTCTCAGATTCTCACCAGAAAGACAAGGTGGGTGAGGCAATATCTTTTATTAAGAGACAAACTTTCTCTTTCACCAACAGAAGTTGGTCCAATAAAAGATATTACCTCACTCACCCTTGTTTCTCTAATATCCTGGGACCAATATGGCTACAATAACACTGCAAACAACGGATCATATCCTTACTGTTATTTAAATTTGTTTTTAAAAAGAGAGGTTACTTACCAGTAACTGCTGTTCTTTGAGAGTGTCTGTGTATTCACACTTGTGGGATTGGCATCTCCAGTCCAAGATAGGGGAGTCTGCCAATGTCACTGGGTCTTTGCTGACCCTGAAGCAGAACTGGAAATAATGGGTGTTGTCCTTGGTGGTAATGAGACCTAGTTGGGACTTACTCCCTTTGTATAACAAATACTGCCAGACTTATACCCAAGACATTTGTGCTGCTGTACAAAAATTCTGTTCAAATAATCTACCTGGACATAGTTTTTCTCTGGCAAATAAGTTTTGGTCTTGAACAAAGGGAGAGTGTCTTGCAGGTTAGGCAACCAGCTTTCAACTCCAGAACCATGATGTGTAGACAACTCCTAGAGAGTCCACAAACCTTGAAAAGACTGAAAAACAAGAAGAACATGCCAGTCCACTATGTGGAAATAACACACTAAAGGTAAAGGAGGTGAGAAGAGAATCCCCTAATAAGCTTGTGCTACTTTCACTTTTTGCATTTTCTATGAACTAAGACATAAATGGGTCAGGTGTAAGTAGAAGAAGAAGCAGTACCTTTGCTATCAGTCTTATGGAGGCACAGACATAGCCTGGATAGCAATATCACCCAGTTACATTGTTATGGAACACATCTGTGGATCAAAGTCTAGATACTAGTGGAATCAGGGACTCATTGCCACTTACACTATATACCAAACCACTTCAGGCAAGTGGCTTATCAGAGTCAATCTGCTGAAACCTCAACACCAAACTCAGTCAACCTAAATGGATCCAAAGACCGGGTAGATCTTAGGGGAGGGCAAGCAGGATGGTTGCCCTGGGTGCCAACTTTTGGGGGTGCCTCATCACTACGCCTGTCCCCACCCCACCCCACCCATAGCTGCTCAGGGGGCACCAAAAACATTTACCATCCTGAGAGGAAAAATATCTAGGGCCAGCCCTGCTGAGGACCTAATGTCACTTATACTGGTACTGGACCACTTCACTGAGAAGTTCACCAGAGTCCAGGATGCTGGATTCTAGGCACTGGACTCGGTCGACATGGATGGATCCAGAGAGCTGAATATGCACTGAACCACTCCTAGTTCTCTAGTCCATGATGCCAAAATTTTGGTGCCAGCGCCAAGACTTTAGCACCAAATTAGGTAGACCAGTCCAGATCTGTGGACTCTGGTACTGTGAAGGTGCCAGAACCTTGGTACCAAATTATGCCAATCCAGCCAGAGCCATATCTAAGAGACTGAGACCACGGCACTGAATTAGATCAATCTGGAGGAATCCGGGGATCTCGGTGCCAGGTTGATGGTTTAAGAATCTTGGAAATGACTCTGTCAGCCAATTAAGACTGAGGACTTGGATAATATGTAAGCCAGACACAGAGACACTGTGCTAGCACATTGCCAGACTTAGCTGACCAGGCCTGAGGAATCTCCTTTAGCAGTAGGAATGTGTGAGGCAGCCCTCGTGGTCCACATAGTTCTAGATGATACCTGTGCAAGATGGATACCATTTCTTCTTTGTTCTTTTAAATAAAGAAACCCATAGTGACAATTTAACTAAAACAAAAACAGCCCTGAAAGAGAAGAAAAGCTCTGAGAAAAGAAGCGAGGATGCTGCATGTGACCCAAACTCATTTAACTCTTTGGCAGTTAAGAAGGAACTGAGGGACAGTTTTATACCTTTGAAATCCTCCACATGGGGAGAAAGAGGAAGAGGAAAGTGGCCATAGAGGACACTGGGTCACCCAGTGCCAGGGAGCACCAAGCTCACATGTGGGAATATGCAGAGGCTACCCAAAGAATATAATGTATAGTACTGAGAAGTAGATTAAGGGTCAAACAATCCATATACTTTGCAAGTCCTCTGGAGAGCTATGGAGGATACTGATATTTACCGTAATTATTCAAAACATAGTACATAATTCTTTTAGTGACTGGATGACAGATTTAAAACAACGGATTTAAAATAACTAATAAAAATAACCTCTTCTGGCCACAGCAATAATTCCTGATGTTGTATCCCACTTTGTATCAGTTTCTGAATGACTTTCTAAATGTCTCAGAATTTTAATTCTGAACAGTAATTAATTTTTATTAACCTATTTACAATTCTACCTTGCTCCTCCTATCCCTCTCTAATAACTTTCCTCTTGACTGTTCCATTCACAGTTTACACCAGTGGTTTAAAAGACATCCAGTACCCTCCCTCTGGAGACTGAATGTTTCTCTGCTCCTAGCCTTATTAGCTCAGCGGCTTTCATCTAAAATTAATTCAAAGGCTATATTTCTGAGATGACAGAGCATTAGAAAGCCAAATCAAACAGACCTTTTTCTGAAATGTAACAGTGATAAAACAGAAGTTCTTGCAAAGATTGCTATATATCCAAAAGAGTCATATAGATCTGTCAAAGAAATCTAGTACAACTTTTATTAAGTAAATGAACAAGACATATATTAAACATTTGTCTGGGTGTACTAGATTGAAAATGCTGCCTTATAAAATACTTACTTTGAAAGAAACTGTACCATAGCCCATACACCACCATACATTAGCCCTTTAATGAGCCACGAATCAACATCTAGGTCTGCTATAAACCCAACCAGCCAAATAACTAGGAATGGAGTTCCTAGCATCACCTTCTGACGAAATTCCTGCACAGAAACAAATATTTCAGTAAGCAATTTACAGTTCTTGTAGGAAATGGTTACACAATCTAACTAAAACAGACATAACAACTCATTTAAGTCTAAGAGCCTTAGTATGGTAAGGGAGAAAAAAAGCTATTTTCTAAATGTATTTTTCTTCTTTTTAGCATGCTCATACTATAGAAGCCATTTCTTTCCTAAATGGAAACTAGAGATTTCCTACTAAAAGATGCCTTGATTTATCTTCTAGCATCAGTGATTAGTCAAACAATTTTCATGTGTAAAATGCTGTTATATTCAATTAGACTAGTTAAAGACAGAATTCATAATTCATAATTTTTGAATAAATCAAGTAAATTTGTTGACCTCTGTAGATAGTTGCCAATTTGAACAACTCAAGTATGTTTTACACACTAAGAAAAACAAATATAAAAGCCATAATGCAATTAGGTTGGAAGTTAGAGATGAATTAAGAAAGTAATTTATTTAAAACATGGAAGATTGTAAAATCATTTGCAGCATTGCATACTGAAATCTAGTTAAGAGTAGATTGATAAATAAGGGGTAAAAGCAACTATAGTAAAGTGGAGTGGAAAATGGCTAAAAAGAGTACCATGGGGTTCCACATTTGTCTCTCAATGACCTTCATATCAAAAGTGCTAAGTTTAGAACTAAAAAGATTTTATACTTACCATAGTTGCAAACTCACTCTGGGATATAAAGTCAAGTTATGTTCTTTCCCACTAGCACATTATCTCCAGTAACCTTTACCCAACTAAAATATATTTTACGTGTAGCACAGGAGCTACTGAAATGTATAGCTTTATACCAGGGGTTGGCAACCTTTTAGAAGTGGTGTGCCGAGTCTTCATTTATTCACTCTAATTTAAGGTTTCGCGTGCCAGTAATACATTTTAATGTTTTTGGAAGGTCTCTTTCTATAATTTTATAATATATAACTAAACTATTTTTGTATGTAAAGTAAATAAGGTTTTTAAAATGTTTAAGAAGCTTCATTTAAAATTAAATTAAAATGCAGAGCCCCCCGGACCGGGGACCCTGGGCAGTCTGAGTGCCGCTGACTGCCATAGGTTGCCTACCCCTGCTCTATACATCTTGAGGTAAATATTTTCCAGTTGGAATTTAGTAAACAATTCTGCTGATCATGCTCGAGTGGGAACAAAAACCAGCTCACTATCATAACCCTAGGGCAGGGGTGGGCAAACTTCTTGGGCCGAGGGCCACATCTGGGTGGGGAAATTGTATGCAGGGCCGGGGCAGGGGTGCGGGAGGGAGTGCGGGATGCGGGAGGGGGTGCGGGGTGCAGGAAGGGGCTCAGGGCAAGGGATTGGGGCAGAGGAGGGGTGCGGGGTGTATGAGGGGGCTCAGGGCAGGGGTGCTGCAGGGGTACGGACTGCGGGAGGGGGCTCAGGGCAGGGGTGTTGCAGGGGTGCGGACTGCGGGAGGGGGCTCAGGGCAGGGGGTTGGGGTGCAGGAGGGGTGCAGGGTGTACGAGGGGGCTCAGGGCAGGGGGTTGGGGTACACAAGGGGTGCGGAGTGTACGTGGGGGCTCAGGGCAGGAGGTTGGGGTGCAGGAAGGGTGTGCGGTGCATGCAGGGGGCTTAGGGCAGGGAGTCGGGATGCAGGAGAGGTTCGGGCTCCAGGGTGGCAGCGGCACGCACCGGGGCCAGGGCAGACTCCCTGCACGCCTGCCCTGTCCCTAGCCCCGCGTCGCTTCAGGAAGCTCTGCGGCCCCTGGGGGAGGGGGGCTGGAAGGCTCCGCGTGCGCTGCCCTTGCCGCACCTCCAGGTACCTCCCCCGAAGCTCCCATTGGCCATGGCTCCCCGTTCCCGGCCAATGGGAGCTGCAGCTGGCCGGTGCCTGGAGGTAAGGGCCCGGGGGACGCAGGGAAGTTGGGCCAGCCGCTGCTGAGAGCGGCGCAGGGCCCGCGGCGCCACAAGGGGCAATCCCTGGGCCGGATCCAAAGCCCTGAGGGGCCGGAACCAGCCCGTGGGCTGTAGTTTGCCCACCCCATCCTATAATGTATTCCGTCCATTCTCCCTCTGAAAGATTTTAAGTCAGTAAACACCTCAGCTCAGGTCATGTGTAGTGCTCCAATATTCTTCCCGTGCACAGACTTAAAAAATGAGCCTAGGTTCTAAATTGTCATTCCCTGGGTAACAAAAGATTAAAATGTCATTAGCCCACCAGGCCAGCGCACTATAAACAATTTTTAAAAGCAGTTCATTTTTGTAGAAAATTTATGTTTTTGTTAAATTGAGCTGCTTATTTTTAAAGCTGACAGATGAATTGTTTATCCATCAAACTAATACCACTGCCAAGGTTAAATATTCCAATTAGGATTCTACCTTAAGATCAAATAAAAAGCCTTTGAAAACTAGGGAGCTTCATATGCCACCATTATACTGTTGCAGTCAGCCTCCATGTTGCTTCACTCTGTCATATAACACTCACCAGCAGTTATACAGGAGAACAAAGCATAGGAAATAGCCTGAAACTTCAATTATCTGAGGGTGATTGAATATCAGATTTGTCAAAGTATCTTGGTTCTCCGCAGGAAGAGTACTGCACTGCTCGTAAGGCACTCTCCCTGCTGCTCAGTCAATGCAATAGCATTGTCGTTGACCATTGGAAAAAACGACAAGGTTGCTATGGCAGTGATATAGAAGATAGATAGATAGAAGACGATACGAGATAATCCCAGAACTGAAACATGGGGAAAAGTTCTTGTTAATATCTATCTACATGAGCTCTCCTGCTATGCCGGCCACTGCAGTATTGAAACACCTTTTTTGAAAAGGGAGGAATATGCCAAAAATATAGTTTTGCATGAAAAATGTGCGGTTTCTTCTCACCTTATCAGCCTTTAGCTTTCTGAGAAATGATGGATTGTCATATCCCTTTGCCTGTCTTGCCTCCTGTAAGTGGTTGATCATCCAAACATTTTTTCTCTGTTTTGCCAAATCAAGCGGTGATTCTCCCTGCCAGGAGTTTGAAAAATGGGAGAATTTTAATTTAAAAATAAAAAGTACTCTGAACAGTTTTATTTTTAAAATAGAAAATCACACACATAAAATTATCATATTGAAAAGACATTAAATAATATTCTGGTATTATTTCACTCCGATGCTTACTTTGACACCAAATAGGCTGTTCATTCCCTCCAGTCTTTTTCTTTTCACTTCCCTTATAACTGCATGAGTGATGAACACAATGCTAAATCCATGCTCATGACATAATTTCTATGCCTCAAATGCGGCAACAACTGTTGCCTTTAGGGATCCTCTGGCATAACAAATCTGTGTTTAAATGTCCTGAACACTCAGTCCCCTTATCTGTGTTTCCCCCTCAACTATTGACAGGCAGCAGAAACTAAACCAAAAAAATATGCATTTGTTGCCCACTGGATCATGGAAACTCTCCATTGCATATGATTACTCCTCGGTTACTCCTCTACCTCAAGGAAGACATCATCACCAGAAGTCACTAGTACTACAATTTGTTTTCTGTGAGAAAAGTTTCTCACAATTTAATGTTACTAGGTCAGCCCCAACCTTTGTGGTCCTAGGAAGAAAATGGAAAAGGACAGAAAGTATATTGATTGCTGGCATCCAGTTTATCCTACCATTATGAGTTCCTTATGCTTGGCTTGTGCCAGGTTCTTCACTTATCTTGAAGGGTCCCAAGGCAGCAATGACACTGTTCTAGTTTCTCTCTCACTACACACTCAGGAGCGCAGTTAGACAGAGAGAGAACTAAATGGATTTCCATCCACAGAGACTGACATCTGTTTTCTACTCCAAGAAAAAGAGCTAAGTGAAAATTCGTGACTAGGGTCTGATGTTATAGCGGAGGCAAGAGACAACCAATTGCAGGTACCTCCAGCTCCAGTTTCGCATTTGACTCCTCCTCTCTTCTACTGGAGTTAACTCCCCTCCTAAACAAAGCATTCATGGAGGCTTGAAAAATAGCTGAATCCTCCATCACTCGGCCATGCCTAAAAAAAAATGAGACAGGTACCAGAAACTGAAGTTACCCAGAAAGGGCACAGTGTACTAGCAACTGAGGAGGAGCTTTTCAAAGGCACATAGGACAGTCACCTAACTACCATTGAAAGTCAATTGGAGTTGGGCACCTAACTTTCATTTGAGCCTTTGAAAGTCTCATCCTGAGTCTCCGTTAAGGGATTAAGTAGTACATAATGGAAACCCTGAAGTGGATTTTTGTGGCTCCTCTGGGGAGTTTCCTTCCACTTCCTATGTATGAGGTGTTGAGCCAGCCTAGCCCATCAGAAAACTTACACCAAAAGTTATCCTTATCCTCATTGTTATTCAATCAGAGCATTAAAATATAGGTTAAACTAGCTCAACCCTCTGAGGAAACAGAAAAGTTTGGGGATCAACCATGGTAAATACCCTGTCTAGTCACAGATCTACTGGTTTCTTGGATCACTAATCTCTGGAAAATCCTGAGACACTATTTTTTTGGTGTCATTTTATGTATCCAAACTATAAAAATTACCTGTGGACAAGTAATCCCCTCTGGGAGTTGTTCTCCTAAGTAAATCCTGCAGTTGCCTCAGGGTCCAGCTGAGCATCCCTTCTACTAGAGGGCCACGTGACACCTAGTGACTGCCTAGATAAAAAGATTGCAGGAGCTTTAAAGAAATCTTCTGACTATATTTCTAATCAACTGGTCATTTTAGTGTATTCCTTTTATTAATATGGAGGCATGACTGATTTATTAAATACATTTTAATATTTATAACCAACATCAGGGATCTCAATTCTGGTCTATCAATACATTTATCTCTGTGCCAGCAAGTAATACTATTTAGCTTGATGTGTTTCATCATGTGTGATCTTAATGATCAGAAGAAAATAATAGTCTAAGGGCACATTAACGGGACATTCATAGTCAAGCCTTTAAAAGACATGACTGAAACCCCATAGCAAGAAAACACATCAAGGATCCACTTCAAGATTCACTAGTAGATTCAGTTAATTCCTCTTTCAGTAAATGCTCTTCTTATTTTAGAAATTCATGATTAGATAGCATAATTATTACTTTCATTCTTCCTTTGGAAATGGAAGACATTACAAGTACTCAAATAAGATTTCCACTGATTTGTTCTAATTGACAAAATAGTTCCCTCATCTATGAGACTACCCCAGTCCGTTCAATAAATTATGGGTAAAAATATTGGATAACTGTGAGAGAATCATTATAACATGGGGTTACTGCCTAAGATTCAGTCCTTTCTCTCAGTAATGATAGTCATTCCATCTCCATTCCAATCCAATTCTCAAAGGAAAGAATATGATCTTACCACCAGGAAGAGTTATTTATCTTATTTTTATTGTTCAAAAAAAGAGTCCAAACGGACAACCCCATATTAATTAAATTAGAAATGGCAAATTGATGCTATGCTATCAATCCAGGATACTGCCTAGTGTCATCAGATCTCCAAGATGTGTGTCTTCATGTTTCTAAATATCAAGCTGATCAGATTCATTCTAGAAGCTTTTCCATTTCAGTATAGAGCACTGATTTTTTTCCCTACTGTCTCTTGATCATTAACCAAAATCCTGGAGGTAGTCTTTCTGTTCAAAATAAAACCAGTGCCTTACTTGGATGACTGGTTCTGACCTGGGTCAACTCCCTCAAAAAAGCTTAGAGGGTAGTGCAATGTCATTTACTAACATTTTTAATGCCTGGAGCTGACCGCAAACTTTTCAAAAAGCTTGAGCTCATTTGTAACATTTCAGTCTCTAACTAATCGGGAAATAAGATGGGTTTTCCATCCAGAGGATTCAAGAAATACTTAAGCTATACAACATTTTCAGTCAATTAAAGAAGCTCTCTGAGGAAAGGACTTTACTAGGCAAGGTTATGGAAATGTCCAAATCACCATCTGTTCCACATCAACAGTTGAGAACTGACAAAAGGTCTGAAAAATCAAAATCTGATTTACAGATAATTAGCTATGATTAAAAAGGCAGGAAAATCTAAAGTCAGAGCATTAGTCAACAGAAAAAGTGGGAACAAGAGGAGGCTGACTGTGGACCAATTTTCTTCTATTATGGACAGCATCAACTTAGTTTAAACCTACATTTCTAAAACAAATTTTTATTTTGAAAATGTTCCTGTAACAGAAAGTCAGATTTTTGTGACCAGGCCTCCTCAAACTCAATAAGGGGAACCTACAAATATAAAAGAGAAAGAACAGTTATTTACTTTACAGTAACTGTTGTTCTTTGAGATGGTGTAGTCAGTGTGGATCCTCATGTAGATATGTACGTGCCTTGCGTGCAAGACTGGATTCTATAGAATAGCAGTATCCGTTGGAACCCTGCATGAGTGTGTGCCTCCTTTTGCTCCCAGGCAAGGGAATCAAGGGAGAAGCGGCTGCAAACCTCTCTGTTCCCTTGCAATTCAAAGCCTGTGGTAGCTGAGGACTCAGAGTGGGGCAGGAGGGAGAGTTGTGGAGTCCAAACTGCCATCTCTAAGAACCACAATTACTATGGGGTTAAGTAACCATTCTTTCTTCCTGGACTATGAGTCAGCATAGATCCACTGTACGAGACTGGCAAGCAGTACCCTTTTTGGTTGGCAGGATGAGAATTATCAGCTGCATCAGTCCATTGCTCTGCCATATTTGGCATCTGCTCTGGCAGTTAAGTCCAATGCATATTGCTTGTTAAAAGTCAATGAGTCCACATTGCTGCTTTGCAGATACTGGAAACTGGCACATTCCTGAAGCAGGCTTGATCCTCGATGTTCAGTGGGAGAGATATCCCAGCTAAATGGTAACACAGCGAGATACAGTGTTATCCACTTAGATCTCCATTCTCTATGATGAGATGGCCTGACATTTAGACTGATTGTCTAAAGCCAAAAATAAACAGGGAGACAGCCTGGATGGTTTGAGTCTGTCAAGGTAGTTAATCAAGGTTCTGGAAATTTCCATTGAAGTTTAACTTCTTCTCTCTTAGTGAAAAGAGGGGTTTGGGGAAGAAGACAGGTAGGATGACTGACTGATCCAGATGGAATTTTGAGACTACACTAGGGATGAACCAGGGTGAGGTTCCCATTGTCCCTATGACTGCAACTAGGAAGACAATCTTCAGAGTGAGATGAACTAAGGGGCATTCTGAAAGGGGCTTGAAGGAAGGACCCATGAGTCTCAAGTCTCAATGTTAAGGTTCCAGGCAGAAGCAGGTTCTCTGACTGGAGGGTAAGTATGTAACAGGCCTTTGAGAAACTTTAATACGTCTGGGTGAGAGAAAACTGAACACAACCATCCAGGAGAATGGAAAGTTGAGACTGCTGCAAGGTGGGCCTTAATAGAGCTGAACGAAAGGCTAGAGGCATTATAAATGCAGCAAGTAGTCAAAGATCTGAAGCCTGCAAAGGGACCAGGGCTGGGCCATCCAAATTGAGAACCTTTTCCATTTTGATGAATAAGTCCTTCTAGTGGATGTCTTCTTTCTGCTCTGTATCAGAACTTCCTGGACATGTTCAAAGTAGTCCCTGTCCGTGGTACATAACTGATCAGCGTCTAGGCCATCAGGTGCAGAGTCTTCAGGACTGGATGGTGAAACTGACCATGGTGCTGTGAGATCAGATCCAGGCAGTCTCGGAGCTGGATCGGTGACTGAATGTACATCTGCAGCAGGTCTGTTAGCCAAAACTACCTCAGCCAGTACAGAGCTACAAGAAAGATTGTGGCTTTTTCTTTTGCTTTTGGAAGACACTTCTAGGATCTGCCCTTGACCAATCACTTCTTGATATAAGAATAGATTTGAATGCCCTTCTTTCTGAGATGCGCTGCTACTATTACCAAAGATTGCTACGAAAGACAAAAGTCTCCATCTCTTTAGAGACAGCAACATGGCAAAATTTCAGCAGTTACCCACTTCTAAGTGCTCAGGTTTGGGGATCTAACTGGGATGTTACTCCTGGACCTTGATGATAAATTCTTCCCCTCCTGTCTCTGATATTTACTAGTAGGTTTAGTTTTTCAGCTAGTGGCTATCTAGTAAAGTTTTCGAGCCCCACCTCTCCCTCTAACTCTCATGCACAATGCAATAAGAAATTAAACAGCGCCTGAGCCACTATTAGTGGTTACAGAATTGCCAAGGATTTAGTATGCATATTTATGATATCTAATCAGCAGAGATCTTCTATAATTCTACTCCTGAAAACCATGCCCCTTTTATAAGAACTACCAAAGCTTACAGAGAGATGGCATAAGGACTAAGTTAGTCCATTAGACAAGCCTAGTAAAGTTAGAGAGACTCTCAAAGTCTAACTCTAAAAATTATTGAGTCTGATGATTTGTCACATGGAGGCATATTAAGAGTATTATTCCCAATGTGTACTGCATTACATACACATTTTATTATTATTACAAGGGGACACTAGGTAAGAAGTTGCTACCAGCACTCTTTGAGTTCAAAATTTACTATTATCTGTCTTTACACTAGACATGTAGTTGTGATCCTTTACTGACTCACCTTTACAGAACAGACTGCATTTAAAACTCCCTTAAATCTATTGTGCTTATCTGGAGTTTTAACTTTCCCCTGAGAAAGTTCTGTCACACTAGATTAGACATTCAAGAAGATCTCAGTTTTTCTTACCATTGAAAACATTTTTCTTCAATTGTTTTCCCAGCCTGAAGGGGGATAAACTACTGGCCCTTCCTCGCAAATTTCCTTTCATAGTGCTCTCGCAACAAAAAGTTGTTCAAAGGCCTGCCCTTACATTCACTCTGAGAGTTTGCTAAGCTTTTCATTTAAATCAGGACATGCCCATGCCTCTTTTCCTCCCTTCTCTCCCCGCCCCCAAAGAACACACAGCTTTATATCTGGAGTGAGTATTAAAGTTGAATATTTAGGCTTTGAGACTGTTTGTACTTTGCAGGAGTCACAAAATGGAGCTATCATTTCCAAAACTCTCATTGCCTGATTAGTTCTATAATGTACTAGTAAGGACTATTTATGACAAAAAAAGTTCCATGTCTGATTTCTATTAAAATTCATTATGGCAAAGTTATGGATTTGTCCTAGGTAGAAAGAGGAGACACTTCTGTATATGAGATATGTACATGGCCATAGTATGGTCTCTCTCACTCATTATTTTATTAAGTAATACAGAGTAGGAGCTTTTGCCGCAAGACTTGGACAGCTCCTGTGTCTGTTCAGAATCTACCCACACTGTCTACAGAGACCACAGAACTTCACATTAGTGAACCAAGTGTGCAATTAGAGTCATGACTATTTGTTTTATGAATCACCCACAATTATCTTATTCTTTCTAATAAATAAGATCTATCTGGCTATTTCATTACACAATAGTTTATCCAGCTTAGGTCAGTGGTTACACATTTTCTTCTATCCATCTGTAGTTCCTTTCTATATTTGACTTTGAAAATCATGGACTAAGGAGTAAGCACCTGTGACAGAGAAATAATGTCTGTGGAGAACATACCATGATCCAGCAGGTTAAAAGCCTATTTTCTGTCTGACTGCTGCTGCCTCCCAATAACTGAGGAGAGGATACAATATACTGTTCCAGAATAAAGGATATCCCTTTATGATAAGCAATATTTTTGGTGAAGTGATTTATTATATATATATATATTACTACATATACACTGCATATATAGTCATTTTATAATTAATAGTTGAAGAGATGCCACAGAAAGTAGCCGCATGTGTGGGCTTGTAAGAGTTGAGGCTGAAAATATAACACATCCATGGTTAACTATACAGGTAACTAGTAGAGTATTACAGCATAGTCATGCAAGCAAATGTGTGAGGCTAGCTCTGAGGTGGGTAAACTACGGCCCGTGGGCCACATCCGGCCTGCTGGACCGTCCTGTCTGGCCCCTGAGCTCCTGGCCCGGGAGGCTAGCCCCCGGCCCTTCCCCCATTGTTCTCCCTCCCCCACAGTCTCAGCTCACTGCGCTGCCGGCGCAATGCTCTGGGCGGCGGAGCTGTGAGCTCCTGGGGCAGCGCAGCTGCAGAGCCGGGGCCTGACCTGGTGCTCTGTGCTGCGCAGCTGCCTGTCCTGGTGCAGCCGCACCACCAGCCACCGGTGCTCCAGACAGGGCGGTAAGGGGGCAGGGAGTGGGGGGGGAAAGGGGGGGTGTTGGATAGGGAGCAGGGGAGTTCGGGGGGTGGGTGGGGGCGGGGTGTGGATAGGGGTCGGGCCGGTCAGAGGGCAGGGAACAGGGGGGTTGAATGGGAGCAGGGGTCCCGGGGGGGGCAGTCAGGAAGGAGAGCAGGGGTTGAATGGAGCGGTGGGGGGCAGTTAGGGGCAGGGGGCCCGGAGGTGGTCAGGGAAAAGGGGTGGTTGGATGGGGCAGGGGTTCTGGGGGGCCAGTCAGGGAACCGGGGGGGGGTTGGATGGGGCAGGGGTCCCCGAGGGGGGGGGGCCGTCGGGAGGCAAGAAGTGGGTGGGAGTCGGATAGGGGGAAGGGGCCAGGNAGCTGCCTGTCCTGGTGCAGCCGCACCACCAGCCACCGGTGCTCCAGACAGGGCGGTAAGGGGGCAGGGAGTGGGGGGGGGGAAGGGGGGGGGGGGGAGAGGGGGGGGGGGGGGGGGGAGGGGGCGGGGGGGCCGGGGGGGGGGGGGGCCGTCGGGAGGCAAGAAGTGGGTGGGAGTCGGATAGGGGGAAGGGGCCAGGCCACACCTGGCTGTTTAGGGAGGCACAGCCTCCCCTAACCGGCCCTTCATACAATTTCAGAAACTCGATGCGGTCCTCAGGCCAAAAAGTTTGCCCGCCTCTGGGCTAGCTGCTTTGGTTCAAAGCAGAAAAAAGCAACGTAGACTTTGTGATGAATTTTCATTCAAGATCACCAAGATTTGTGACTGTCTAGAATGCAATAACACAGCTTCAATTGCTGTAAACTTATATTGCACTTGCTTGTGGGTCTGCCCCACACTGGCCAAGAAAAGGGATACCCTTAACAATACTGTGTGAATTCAAATAAAATATGTACATTACTTAAAGTTCATAAGTTGATTGCCTCTGCGGCTGACAACATAAGACAAATGCCTTGATCACCTCGAGTGAACCCATATAACAAATTAACTGACCTATACCACATGCAGTATGTTATAATTGCAAATATCGGGCTGGGTTCTCCAGTCTGTCCTTCCTTATTGTGCCACCCAGAATTCAAGCTAAAAATGGCCACTGGAGAATCCCCCTTGTGGAGATGAACACACCTCTGGCATGCACAAGCAGTAGAGCCTGCTTTTATGCCAATGGCCACAACTCTAGCATACAGGGTGTGCTGGTAAATGGGTGAGGTGTTGCAGCTCCACTATTCCAATTATCTACTGATCCCTTAGGGTACACTGCAATAAAAAAACGGTGGTGCAGAGTCTCAGAGCCCAGGTTAGCTGACTCTGGCTTGCACAGCTCAGGTTGGGGGACTAAAAATAGCAGTGTAGATGATCAGGCTCAGGCTGGAGCCTGGGTTCTGAGACCCACCCCCCTCAAAGGGGTCTCGGAGCCCAGACTCCAGTCTGAGCCCAAACATCTACATCACAGTTTTATAGCCCTGCAACCTGAGCCAGCTGACCCAGGCCAGCCATGGCTGTGCCATGGGTCTTTTATTTCAGTGTAGACATAGGGACTTTGTGCCAGTGGCATAAGTTGGAGCAGCTACTTGGCTGTTCTAATGCTAAACCACAGAGCTGTAACTGGTTCCCTGATGACTTCACCCCATCCCTACCATCAAGCAAAACTTAGTCACATGGGAGAAGTGAGACAATTATTTTCCTTTAACCAATATTCTGTAATTATGGAACATTCTGACTGCCTTGTGAGATGGTGGCAAATTGGAGCTTCTGTCCTCTTTCCAGAAAACAGCAAACATCCCACACCTCAAATCACCTCAAAACTTTTAGCAAGATTAAATTTTCAGTCGCAGTCTTCCAATTTTATACTCAGAAGCATATGCTCCCACACAAACTGAGGTGCACATTTTTGAATGCACAAAACAATTGCTTATGTGTTTTTGCAGATACACATCCTCACAAATGTATTTTTGCAGATGCAGAATTAGAGGGTATGGGCCACTCTTGCTGAAAAATGGGTCCCAAATTTAAACAATATAGTTGCATAGTTTGCTCAGTATCATCATGACCCCACATCACCTCCTAGCAATTATCTAACTTCTAGTAATAATCAAGAGTCATAGATTTTAAGTTATTTCTGTATTACTGTACATCACTTATAATAAAAGATTAAAATGTTTACCTTGATATTTTGGGCATCAACATTAGCTCCAGCTTCTAGTAGAAGACTAATGACTGTAGTATTTCCTGCTAGCACAGCCCAATGTAGTGCTGTATTTTTGTGATATTTGTCCCCAAGATTAATGGAAACATTAAAAGTAAGCAGCAATCGAGTTGGATCCACACTAGAAAAATAAAAGCTTGGTTAGATCTATAAAGAATTAAAAATCACAATGGATTTTGTTTGTCCATGAGTTTGATCTACTTAAGTATCTTAGTGTATCAACTCAGACAATATTAATCAGAACACCCCTTTTTTACAGTGTTAAGTACTAATGGCCAATTCTGCTCCCACTGAAATAAATTATAAAACTACTTTTGAATCCAATGGAATCTGCACAGGGCTATAAATTAATCAATAAGTGTAACAAAGTTTCTTCTAGATGGTAGTAGAGCACATATTTTCATATAAATTCTTATTTTCCCATGTATCACAGAAAAGTGACAGTATCATTACAAACATGTAATACCATGCAAATGTCTACGTATTTGATGCATAGCAGTGAGGGTACGAAACTTTTCTCGTTCCTCATCATCACACAACTCCTATAGAAGAAGGAGAAGCAGAGGAGGGAGAAGGAAGAAAACACAGTAATAATGTCAAACAAACAATGTCCTCTCTTCTTCACTAATTGTCATAAATCAGGCAAACTATAGTAGGTTTGATGGCATTGTGGGAATAATTTAGCTAGCTAAAAAAAAGACAGTGACTTGTTTGTCTTTGTATTTTATACTGTCTGACTAAGGCAGAGTGCTTTGAACAGGTCTGTATTATAATGAGTTTATTACCTATGTGTTCTGTAAGCTGCCCACATTAAAGGTGTCATTCCATTTTGATCCATCATATCTACATCCTGATAAAAAGAAAAGCATTAGTGGGGTAAGTAAAAAATGCTAAAATTTCAGTATACTATAGGACCACAGGATTTGCCATGCTGGATCAGATATTGGTCATTTAAGTCTGGTATCCAATCTTCAGTGTAGACACTGAGGGCTTGTCTACACAGCCCCACAACTAGGACTAAAGGGGTATGAACTGCAGAGTGCACCAAAGTGCTGTGCTGTAACTGCCCCACAAACTCTGCTGGTGCAAAGCAAAAGATACCTAGTTTGCATTAACATAGCACTGGTCTGGAAAGGCCTTCATTAATACAAACCAGGTACCTTTTAGTTCATGCCAACAGTGACCACACGGGTGAATTACAGCACAACTCTTTGGCGGGTGCTGCAATTCACAGCCCCGTAGTCCATATTGCAGTGCAGTACAGACATAGCCAAACTGATGCTTCACAAGAAAACAAAATATAATGAAGTTGTGCAATGTGAAACCTGGGAGCAAGAGACCTTTTTTCCCCTCTGTGCCTGGCATAAATAAGATAATGCCCTAATATTTAAGGTTTGACGAACGCTTGCAGGAAGCATAATCAAGCACTTCTGCATTTTAATACATCATTTGCATTTACAACTCCAGGTTTTGTATCCACAAAAATCAGTATTGAATTAACCTTCTCTCCTCCAGGATATTTGTATTAACTAGTGTTGAGGAATACTGGCACAAGTAACATATTTAACTGTAAAATTAGTGAGCCAGTCCATAAAAAAGCGATATTGCAGTAAAGTGCACTTGAGAATGGTTTTAACTGGCAGAAAGAATCATTACAAGGAAATTTTTAAATATGACAATTCTAAACAGTACCATGTTACAACATATTTTAGCTAGATGAAATGAATGAGGCAACAGAATGTAGTTAGTGACAATGTTAGGTTCTCAGAATGATAAATGCTGGCTAAGTGTAAAGTATTTGCGTTTAATTATTTGTGGACAACCATTAAATGGGTAGTAAAAACATGCCTTCATTCTTTTTCATTTTTGTGTATTAGCAGCCTTTTATTTTATTTTCTGAATACTTAAAATACCTTATTTTTCTCCTTGTTCTGCTTTTAATAACTTTATTGGTAGGAAAAGGATGTTATATCCAACAACAAAAAAATTACTTTTTTAAACAAAATAGATATGTGTACATATGCCCACACATATAACCCCTGGAATACATATCATAGACCACTGGTTATAGTCTCTCTCTCATGTAAATTTGAACAAGCTATTTGCTTAATTTGCTTAGAAGAATGTCTGACTGACTTTCTGCAATGTCTGGAGCCTGGCTGACACTTGGGAAAAAAAAAAAAAAAAAAAAGGTGTAAGTATCATGGCCAACTGGTTACTTGATCCCCAGCCCAATTCCTGTAATATTTTTGGTTTTGTAACATCACCAAATAAATTATATTATTGGTTTTGAGCCACTGGGGTTGTCTGACATTATTGTAACTAATTTTCCTTCAATTCTTGAACGTGGGCTGCCTTAAATTCATTACAACTGCACCGTAAGAAATGTGTTATTCAAACAACCTAATTTCCCTTTTTGTATCTGTGATAGATGGTGTCCAACTTGTCCAGTATGAATGGTGGCTCCTAAGTAAATCCTGGCAATTTTAATGCTTAGTATTCTATAGTTATGTTTATGATCAGCTAATCTTTCTAGGTTAACTGCAAAGAGGGTATATCTCAATTTGCATGGCAACAAAGCATTCTAAAAGGGTCTGAAGGCCATCAACTGGATTAATATATGCCAGTCAGCTAGAAATGGTCAAAAATTTCTGGCTAAAAATGCCCTTTTTGCAAAACTGACGTTTTCCATACGAAAATTTTGATTTTCAAACAGGAAAATTGTAATGTTGGCGCCTTGGCTGCTTGTCCAAAAGGCTCTTGTCAATTTCACTTTCTGCTAGCGAAACTGATAAAAGCTTTCCCATAGTACTAGTGAAGCACAGAGCCCTGCTTGCCTGTTGCCTGCCCTCCCCCCGTCGCCTCTGCCCCCATCCCAGCCAGCTCTGGGAGCTGGAGAGGCAGAGAGCTCTGATGACAGGAAAACATGAGGAATTCTGCCACCATGGGAGGTGTAGCCCTGTCCAGGAGGATGGCTCACAGAGATCACTGCCAGGTGTGTTCTTACTGAACTGAGGGAGACACTTTATAATTTTAAAGGAAGTAAATAGTCCAGTACAACTGGAATTGGAGCTGCTACTGGAGAAATCCAATGCTGCCTTGTCCACATAGAAAATCTCTTCCATTGGGCTTTGTATGTCACTCTGGTCCAGGGTTTCTTGCTTTGGACCAAGATGTCTTGAACATGCAGCAGAGCAGCTTTTTCTACAGATGTCAGCCAGCTAGCATCCAAGATGCCAGATTCAGGGATGTCTGATTTGGATGCCAGATTGGGCCATTGTTCTGCAAAACCAGATTCAGTAGGACCAGCAAGGTCATGAGTCTCCATACTGACAGGTTAATAAGGTTTGAGTACCAAATTGTCTGGCCCATGTTCGTGCTATCATAATGACCTGAACTGTGTACTGCCTCAATTTCCTGAAGAAACTGGGTATCATGGGCACTGATGTACAGGTATATAATAGACCAGGAGCCCACAGAATAAGGAAGGCATCCAAAAGGGAACCTGGGCTCATGTCTCCCTGGAATAGAAGCTCAGGCACTTGTGGCATGGCCCACTTTTGTAAATCCCTATTTGTGCAAGACGCTTAAGGAGGTCTGCAACCTTGAGGCACGACTCATGGTTCTCAGATAAATCTCTGATGAGTCAGTCCGCCAGTTTGTTCTAGAGCCTAGGCGGTGCAGAGCACCATGAACCAGTCCATGGGATCCAGAGAGGGGATCACAAAAGCAAGGGTAGCCATATGGAATTTGAAACAACCAAAGAAGGTTGAGATAAAGATCAAGGATTGGTCTCCAACCCCTTTCTTCTTTTTGATTAAGAAACAGAATAAAATCCCCTGCCTCTGAACTCTGTGGCATTTCCTCTACCCATCCCAGTTGAATGAAGGAGTCCACATCTTGCTTAAACAGTCTCCCATGAGAAGGGTTCCTGAAGATGGACAGGATGGGTGAGGAGGGGACAGAAACATTTTGAAATTGGATAGGATATCCCTTGCTGATTATCTGAAGGATCCACAGATTTGAGGTTATCCCATGCCAGGCAGTTGTCAAAAGGAGTGTTGGAGGGATCCAGCCAGAGTCTCAACACACACATCAAAACTTTCCTGAAGCCCCAAGTTGTGGAGCAGCCAAGGAAGAAGCAGAGGGTTGCCTCTCGTAAAATCACTGCTTCTTCCTCGGGATCTCCTCGGATCGTTGCTTAGTACCATACTTAGGTTGTGGTCCCTATCGGTAGAACAGTTGCTGTTTTGGATTCTTCCTCCTTGGAGGCTGGTACATACAGGCCCAAGAATCTTAAGGTTGTTCTGGAGTCTTTAAAGTATATGGATCACTTCATATGTACCACTATTAAAGAGGTAATTGCCCTTGAATAGGAGGTCCTCAATGGTAACCTGGACCTCCCTTGGAATTCCCAATGCCTTAAAACTAAGCAGACTTCCTCATCACCATGGCATCGACCAGTGTCCTGGCTGTTGTGTCTGATACATTGAGTGCTCCTTGAAGAGCCATTCAGGCTGTGAGCTGGCCTTCTGTCAAAGGGGACTTCACTTCCTCATGCTGGTTTTTCAGGAGTCTGTCCATAAAATTGCAAAGTTTGTCCCATATAAAAAAAAATTGTATTGGGGGAACAGCTCCTGATAATTCGTTACTCTCATCTGCAGGCTTGCTGTGGAGTACACCTTTCTCCCAAAGAGGTGTAACTTCTGGTCTTTCTCCCAAGGGATGCTCTTAAAGCAGCATAGCCAGCCTGACTTCTCATGAGGACTACAGTGTTGGTAAAAATATTCCAACCCTACAGCAGACACCTCTCAGCACTTTTTGATGTTGATGTGACCAAGGCCAGCCTATGTCAAATCACTTTGGCCATTTCAAGCAGTCTGTTATTAATGGGCATGGCTGACTGCCCCATAGAGGAAGGCTGCACTATACCCAGAAGTCTGTGTTGCTTCTCCTGGATAACCTGCAACAGGATAAGCAGCATCTCCACCGATCTTTTTAGCAAGTCCTTTTAGCTCATCCACAGAAGCTGTGGATGGAGGCTTAACCCCTTTGTCTGGACAGAATGAGCTGACTGGAGGCTGATATACTATTGGAGAGTAGTGATCTCAATAGTATTCCTCCTCACCCTCCAGAAGCTGAATTCAATACTGAAGTGGAACCCAAGATGATTGGAGCGGCTTCTTTGGCAAGTGGGACCTGGCTCTCAAGACTGTGGATAAAGCCAGGTTCCTGGAATAGGGATTCACTCCCCTAGGGGTACCAAGGTATAGCTTCAGTTGATAGAGATAATGAGGATGACTCATGAGTGGGTAGCAGGTGGGGTGTGCTCTGTGGGTCCATGATGATCTTCTGGTGCCCCTCAAGTATTCTTCCTTGGATTCTCTGCCTGATTCCCACTGTGACACTCACAGAGGTGTGGGAGCCACTCCAGAGAAGAAGCTCTGCTATGTACCTCTGGGAAAAAGAAAAGACATAAACCTCTTCCAACAATGGGGCAGATCTATCAGGTGCACTCCATCTTGTGGGAAAGTACCTTAGCGGGTTTGGAAATTGCCCCCCATAGCCTCCCAATGAGAGGTGAGTCCGATACCATTCCTACAGAGAGGTGTCTCGCAGGTGCTGTGGAGGAAAGTAGTGCTGACATAGAGAGTTGGTACACTGCCGAAACTGAAGCCTCCAATGGTGTCAAGGAAAGAGATCTGGGTACAGACACTTGGTGCCAATTCTAGTGCCTATGTGAACAGTGCTAAGATGCTCTATGATGATATATTTGGTGCCAAAGTCTGTGTCTTTCTATCAAACCCGGAGGCAGCACTGTCCTTGGTATGGGAAGAGGCCACCTACAACAACTTTGGGTTTGGTGCTGGGGCACTGGTATAGGATTCCACTTCAAGGCTTTTGGAGGAGTGAGCCTTAGGAGAGGCTTTCTTCATCCCATGCTTGGAGAGGAGGATTGGTGTCTGCCCTGGTCCCTGAAGCGGTGCTTTTTAGGGCCCGCTTCTGAACACGTCATCTATGCAGCTGACAAGTGGGTCTTTTGAAAAGCCACCCAGAGTGGCACCTCAATTCATCAGGGCATTGACAGCATGGAGCTAACCAGACACCTGAAGGCCTACCCAGATCCAATGAGGCTTGCATCTTTCTAAGAGGAAGAGTTTCAGCTTTGCCTCTGTAGTCTGAGTCCTCTTGAAGTATGACATGCAGATTAAGCAGCACTACAGAGCATGGCCTTCTTCAAAGGACAGCATACACAAGGAGTGTCTCTTGTTCATGGGCATAGCAATGTCGCAGGAGGAGGAGCTCTTTAACCGTGGTGACTTAGGGTTAGCCATTGTACAAGGGGGGGGGTCTGCACAAAGGAGAGATCTCTTGTATGGAAAAGAAGTGGGAACTATCACTACTTTATCTAAAACTAAGTACTTCAAAGCAATGGGCAAAGAAAATTTATCAACAAGAACTAAGGCGAACAATAAACTTTTCCTAGTGAGAGAAAGAATTGTGCTAGCTACTTGCTAAGATCAAAGAATGTGGATACTACAAGGTCTGTCTAACAGCCACAAGCAGTAAAAAGGAACTAAGTGCAGGTTGCGGCTGGCCCACACTTTATCCTTTCAGATTCAGGTAGCGAAAGTGCACTCAGGGTGCAAGCATGGACTCAGTGGACACTGCTATTCAAAAGAATCCAACCTCACATGCCTGAGGTACATGTGCACCCAGAGTGCAATCTGTGTGGATAATTACTCAAAGAAAAAATTCCAGTTCCCAGACATCTTTACTCCTAATGGCGCAGTGGGAACTGCCGCAGGGAAAAGGGATGAGGGCGGGGCATGCTTATATCCCATTGATCCCTGGCTGCCAGAATGGTCCTTGGAGCCAGAGACATCCAGTAATGCTTAAAGCAGCCTCATAGCTACTTTAGTTGTGCAAGAGGCCAAGCCCAGAAACACAGGTCCCAAAATTCATGAGTGCCAAGGTTACTTAAGGTCACTTTTGCACACACACCCCGCCAAGTAGTCCTTGGCCACTGCTCAGAATCAGAGTCTGGGACTGAAGGCAAGACACAGTACTGCAGCTATGAGTGTCAAAAAATGACTTGGTGCTTGGCAAGGTCTTCATGATTTTTCACCAATTTATGTAAACGACCTTTGAAATTGGTTAGTACCACTTTATGTAGTGACGAGATAAACAAGTACAGTGGGTTTTTTTTAAAACCACCTTGTTTCAAGTTTCGCTCTATTTCATTGATCTGTAGAAAGAATCTATTTTTATCGATGACAACCTAAACTGGGTTGTAGATTCTGATACTTGTGGACAGCGAGTGACAGGAGTCTTGGAGAGACTCTGAGCACTTGGTAGCGGAAGGTCAAAATTCACAAGTAACAGCATAAGGATCCTATCTGGGCAACAGTAATTGCAATTTCCATTCCCAAACAGTGCCATAAAGAAGCAGGTGGGAGCCAGAGTTAACACAGGGAGAGCTGAGTGACTTTAGGGCATCAATCCTACAAACACTTCTGCAAATGAGTAACTTACTGCATCTGAGTAGTCCTATTGAACTCACTAAATGAGGCTAGTTGTATGCGCAGTTACTTGTGTCCCTTTACAGGATAGGAGTTTACAAGTCCAATGGCAGAATATTTTCATAAAAGGTTGTATAAAAAATTTGCTTTTAAAATACACAAAGAAGTGTGGTTTTGTAAATTTTCCATTATCTTTCTCTTTTACAAAACATTAAATAGTATTTTAACTTCAATAACCATAAATATGTAAAAACATACCTAAATACATACCTAAATACATACCACTACAATGTTTATTGATTAAATTACTATGGATTTTGATAACATATGCAGACTCAATGTATAATTTTTCAACTTCATTTTCTCAGCTGTTTTCCAAAATAGCCAGAGTAATTAATACAGATGATAGATTCATCATGTAAGATTAAACAGACATTGTGAAGGCAAAATTGACACAATTTTTAGGTTTAATAGTAATAAGCTTTACAAAACTCATGACCAGGATAAATGTTTCCATGAGGATATTTTTAATTCCAAAAGAAACAAAATACACCTACACACCCATACACCCACCCCACCCCCTACACACACACAGTTTCTTTTGAAATAAAATTATATATTTATACATATATTACATATGTAATATAAGCTTATTATTTATATAGTATGTAATAATTATAAAGAAACATTTCTTTGGTGTTTTTGCAACCAATATACAAGTTTTTACTTATTTATTTATAAATTTGTATTTTGATTGCAATATATATATATTTTAAACCCAACAGTGCTTCTTTAACCAATGGCTTTTGAAAGAAAAAACAGTGTGTGTGTATTAAACACACACAAAAAGCCTCACCAAAAGTCACTGTTTTAAACACACATAATTCATTAACAAAATGCATGATTATGGAATTTGCTGATGCTTAAAACTTATATATATATATATATATATATATATGGAGATATACCTATCTCATAGAACTGGAAGGGACCCTGAAAGGTCATCAAGTCCAGCCCCCTGCCTTCACCACTAGCAGGACCAAGTACTGATTTTGCCCCAGATCCCTAAGTGGCCCCCCTCAAGGATTGAACTCAGAACCCTGGGTTTAGCAGGTCAATGCTCAAACCACTGAGCTATCCCTCCTCCCCATTCCACAGGGTGAGATCCTTATTGAAACTTCTACTGATTTCTGTCTACACCGTCTATGCTGTTCTAACACGTTTATCTACTATGTATGGTAACATCTTCACGAGTATCTTACTGCATACTGAACAGTATAACAAACTTTTTAATCTGTGACTACACAGAAACGGTTTAATAAAAATTGTAGGGCTGTCAATTAACTCAAAAAAATTAATCGTGATTAATCGCACTTATAACAATAGAATACCAATTGAAATTTATTAAATATTTTTGGATGTTTTTCTACATTTTCAATATTTATATTCTGTGTTGTAATTGAAATCAAGTGCACAGTGCTCACTTTGTATTATTATTTTTGATTACAAATATATGCACTGTAAAAATGATAAACAAAAGAAATAGTATTTTTCAATTTACCTCATACAAGTACTGAAGTGCAATCTCTTTATTGTGAAAGTGTAACTTACAATTGCAGATTTTTTTTGGTTACATAACTGCATTCAAAAACAAAACAGTGTAAAACTTTAGCGCCTACAAGTCCACTCAGTCCTACTTCTTATTCTGCCAATCGCTAAGACAAACAAGATTGTTTACATTGACGGGAGATAATGCTGCCTGCTTCTTATTTACAATGTCACCTGAAAGTGAGAACAGGCATTTGCATGGCACATTTGTAGACGACGTTGCAAGGTATTTACATGCCAGACATGCTAAACATTTGTATGCCCCTTCATGCTTTGGCCACGATTCCAGAGGACATGCTTCCATGCTGATGATGCTTGTTAAAAAAATATTGTGTCAATTAAATTTGTGACTGTACTTCTTGGGGGGAGAATTGTATGTCTCCTGCTCTGTTTTACCCGCATTCTGCCATATATTTAATGTTATAGCAGTCTTCAATGATGACCCAGCACATGTTCGTTTTAAGAACACTTTCACAGCAGATTTGACAAAATGCAAAGAAGGAACCAATGTGAGATTTCTAAAGACAGCTACAGCACTCGACCCAAGGTTTAAGAATCTGAAGTGCCTTCCAAAATCTGAGAGGGAAGAGGTGTGGAGCATGTTTTCAGAAGTCTTAAAAGAGCAACACTCTAATGCGGAAACTACAGAACCCAAACCACCAAAAGAGAAAAATCAACCTTCTGCTAGTGGCATCTGACTCAAATGATGAAAATGAATATGCGTCAGTTTGCACTGCTTTGGATCGTTATCAAGCAGAACCCATCATCAACATGGAAGCATGTCCTCTGGAATGGTGGTTGAAGCATGAAGGGACATATGAATCTTTAGTGCATCTGGCACATAAATATCTTGCAGCGCCAGCTACAACAGTGCCATGCGAATGCCTGTTCTCACTTTCAGGTGACATTGTAAACAAGAAGCAGGCAGCATTATCTCCTGCAAATTGTAACCAACCTTGTTTGTCTGAGTGATTGGCTGACCAACCTGTAGGACTGAGTGGACTTGTAGGCTCTAAAGTTTTACACTGTTTTGTTTTTTTACACTGCAGGTTTTTTTGTACATAATTCTACATTTGTAAATTCAACTTTCATGATAAAGAGATTGCACTACAGTACTTGTATGAGGTGAATTGAAAAATACATTTTTTTGTTTTTTTACAGTACAAATACTTTTAATCAAAATAAAGATAAAGTGAGCACTGTATACTTTGTATTGTGTTGTAATTAAAATTAATATATTTGAAAATGTAGTAAACATTCAAAAATATTTANAGCAGGTCAATGCTCAAACCACTGAGCTATCCCTCCTCCCCATTCCACAGGGTGAGATCCTTATTGAAACTTCTACTGATTTCTGTCTACACCGTCTATGCTGTTCTAACACGTTTATCTACTATGTATGGTAACATCTTCACGAGTATCTTACTGCATACTGAACAGTATAACAAACTTTTTAATCTGTGACTACACAGAAACGGTTTAATAAAAATTGTAGGGCTGTCAATTAACTCAAAAAAATTAATCGTGATTAATCGCACTTATAACAATAGAATACCAATTGAAATTTATTAAATATTTTTGGATGTTTTTCTACATTTTCAATATTTATATTCTGTGTTGTAATTGAAATCAAGTGCACAGTGCTCACTTTGTATTATTATTTTTGATTACAAATATATGCACTGTAAAAATGATAAACAAAAGAAATAGTATTTTTCAATTTACCTCATTCAAGTACTGAAGTGCAATCTCTTTATTGTGAAAGTGTAACTTACAATTGCAGATTTTTTTTGGTTACATAACTGCATTCAAAAACAAAACAGTGTAAAACTTTAGCGCCTACAAGTCCACTCAGTCCTACTTCTTATTCTGCCAATCGCTAAGACAAACAAGATTGTTTACATTGACGGGAGATAATGCTGCCTGCTTCTTATTTACAATGTCACCTGAAAGTGAGAACAGGCATTTGCATGGCACATTTGTAGACGACGTTGCAAGGTATTTACATGCCAGACATGCTAAACATTTGTATGCCCCTTCATGCTTTGGCCACGATTCCAGAGGACATGCTTCCATGCTGATGATGCTTGTTAAAAAAATATTGTGTCAATTAAATTTGTGACTGTACTTCTTGGGGGGAGAATTGTATGTCTCCTGCTCTGTTTTACCCGCATTCTGCCATATATTTAATGTTATAGCAGTCTTCAATGATGACCCAGCACATGTTCGTTTTAAGAACACTTTCACAGCAGATTTGACAAAATGCAAAGAAGGAACCAATGTGAGATTTCTAAAGACAGCTACAGCACTCGACCCAAGGTTTAAGAATCTGAAGTGCCTTCCAAAATCTGAGAGGGAAGAGGTGTGGAGCATGTTTTCAGAAGTCTTAAAAGAGCAACACTCTAATGCGGAAACTACAGAACCCAAACCACCAAAAGAGAAAAATCAACCTTCTGCTAGTGGCATCTGACTCAAATGATGAAAATGAATATGCGTCAGTTTGCACTGCTTTGGATCGTTATCAAGCAGAACCCATCATCAACATGGAAGCATGTCCTCTGGAATGGTGGTTGAAGCATGAAGGGACATATGAATCTTTAGTGCATCTGGCACATAAATATCTTGCAGCGCCAGCTACAACAGTGCCATGCGAATGCCTGTTCTCACTTTCAGGTGACATTGTAAACAAGAAGCAGGCAGCATTATCTCCTGCAAATTGTAACCAACCTTGTTTGTCTGAGTGATTGGCTGACCAACCTGTAGGACTGAGTGGACTTGTAGGCTCTAAAGTTTTACACTGTTTTGTTTTTTTACACTGCAGGTTTTTTTGTACATAATTCTACATTTGTAAATTCAACTTTCATGATAAAGAGATTGCACTACAGTACTTGTATGAGGTGAATTGAAAAATACATTTTTTTGTTTTTTTACAGTACAAATACTTGTAATCAAAATAAAGATAAAGTGAGCACTGTATACTTTGTATTGTGTTGTAATTAAAATTAATATATTTGAAAATGTAGTAAACATTCAAAAATATTTTAAATAAATGGTATTCTATTGTTGTTTAACAGCGTGATTAATCACGATTAATTTTTTTAATCACTTGACAGCCCTAAAAAATTTATTACTGAAAGTAATAGTTTTGAAAAAATATTTTAAAAGTTAAAAAGAATATACCAAGACCATTTTCTGCTAGTGTTGTCACTATACAGCAGAATCTAAGCAGAAAGTAAATATGAGGTAAGGACTGATATACAGCAATATGAGATTGAAGATGGTAATCTATGATACAGCACCATCTGCTGTTTCATCTCAGCTACTTTATAAAGGAACCAAATAGAATAATTCCCAATTATCCAAATAGCATGGGGGACACGGATGTTATCTGGATAAACTAGAGTGTGAATAATCAAGAGGGCAGAAGCCATTCAACTGTGGGATAGCCTCCACGGCAGCCGGAGTCTCGTCCTCCTCCTCCTTGCAGTCCTGGCCAGGGGTCTCTGCTCTGCTCCACTCACTCACTCCCCTGACAGCAGTGCTGCAGAGGGCTCCCTGAACTTCTGAAGGGCTGATGACACCCAGTCTCTGCAGGGGCAAAGTGTGGGGCATAGAATAGACTCTGGGGCTGGGACTCTGCTCTGCCAGGACTGCAGCCTTCCCTACACCTTGTGCCTTTAGGGATTGGGTGTCATTGGCACTGCAGCAGCGCAGGGAGCCCTCTGCAGCTCTGTTGTCATGGTCCTACTCACTCACTCTCATGATAGCAGGACGCAGAGGGTTCCGTGTGCTGCAGCAAGAGCCATTCAGCAGCAGGGTGGCCTCCTTCATGGCCAGGAGCTCTGCCTCTTCCTCACAGTCCTGTTCAGGGGGGTCTCTGTTCTATTATACAAACCTTCACATTATCTGAATCCCTTCTGTGTGTCCCAGCATGCGATACATGGTGGACAAGAAAGGGATTCAGAAAACGCAGAAGTATGGATAATAGAGTTTTGGATAAATGGGAGTATACTGTATATGTTTACAAGGTCAAAGCAGCCAGAACACAACAATAAAGTGGAAAAAAGGTTGATGGAGCTCAGTTATGCCTGGATAATCATTGCCTGCTACATAGCATTTACCTGGAATATATTGTTTTTAATTACACAATATGCTGATACTTAATAGCTATAGGATTATTTGCACAAAGACACCGATTCCACGGTGATAGATCTGCTAGATTCACTAGATATTGTTGTACTGCTTAAAAGATTGTTTACCATAAAAGTCAGTTACAAAAAATTTTGAAGTCTGTTACCACTTATGCATTTATGTAAAATATAAGTTGAAATAATTTTAATAACATCCCGGCATTACATACTATAACCCATTCTTTGTAGTAATGTTAAATTTCATCCGACTGATTTGACCAGCATAACAAAAATACACAATTGGAAGTACCTAGTAAAAAAATGAGGGGATTTTTTTTTTAAATGAGTTATGAAGACCATACCTGAACTCTCCTCTAGCAAGAATAAAACAGTGCTGAGTCATGTGTGCAAGTTAGCCTATAATTAAGGCTAAGATTTTTTCACGGATATTTTTAGTGAAAGTCACGAACATGTCATGGGCAATAAAGAAAAATTCATGGAAGTCCGTGACCTGTCCGTGACTTTTACTAAAAATATCCCTGACAAAATGGGGAGCCCAGCCACGGGGTCCCCACACCGCCAGCAGAGGTTTGGCAGCTGCGGGGACCGCTCCGAGCTCTGGGGGCCCCCACCACCTGTGGGGGCTGTGAGCTCCAGGCTCCCCCAGCTTGGAGCTTGGGGTCCCCCCGCCACGGCTGAATTCACAGAGGTCACTGGAAGTCACGGATTCCATGACCTCCATGAAAAAAAATCGTAGCCTTACCTATAATTTATTTTGAAAATACTAATGGTGACTTTGGTTTAATGATACTTTTCAGACACACAAAATGAGAGATGGAGGGACACTAATGTTGGATGTTAATCTGAGAAGCAGATTATTTTTTATAGATGTATTGATACATCCCACAGCAAGGATAGGGAGATTGTTTTATTAATTGTTTTGTTGGGCTGTATGCACAAAGGTGTACTGGGAGCTAAAACAAAAATGTTCAGTCTCATGATATCATCATGCCTCTTCTGCCTTGTTTGCGGTTTACATGAGGTTTCAATGTTTTGGAGATTTGTGAATAATTAAAATATACTTAATACAAATGATATACAATGAAAGTAAGGAAAATAATATATAAATTCACTAGTATTTACACATATTATACTGACATTAGACACACATGAACAAAAGCCAAAGTGCTCACACAACTGTTAACAGATGGTATATGCTTCAATTAAAATGCAGTAGTCTAAAAGTACAACACATAATAATATAAAAAGACGTAACAGTTTCCAAAATGACAGAACATTACATTACCCAAATTGTAAGCATAGTTTTTAACTATTTTCTTACTACTGAAATATTCTCTTTAGGAGTCTATTTATTAAAATGTGTTATTTTATTTGAATTTACCTGTCCCTTTGCTATCAGGTAAGCAACAATAGACGTATGCCCGAACTGGGCAGCCAAGTGAATACAGCTGCATCCTTCCCCATCAATTAGTGACGGATCTGCACCATACTTCATCAGTTGTACAACCATGGATAAGTGACCCTGTCTAAACATAACAGTGAACACAAACACACCTGGTTAATTATATATATAAAATTTGGTAACATATTTGGATAGGAAAAATGTTAAATTCAGACATTTTTAATTAAATAATTATATCATTATATCACTTTGAACTGAAGATTAGGACAACTTTTCCTTTGAAAATGATGATCACTATGCATCTGATTATGCAAACATGTGAACAACCAAGTATGAGACTAATTAATTTTAAATTTTGTTTTAAAAAAAGTCTATAAACAGATTAGTTGATTTTTTTAATTTTATTTTTGTAGGGAGGGGATGCAATGTATCCTTCTATTAAGGGGGAAACAAGTGCTGCTTTGGGGCTGACACTTTCCCTGCACTGCATTAAAAGCATCCATAAAATCATTTTAGCATAATAGCCATCAGGATTCTCACCATTTTTGTGATAAGGTGCCAAATATGCAGTTGTCAGTTAGTGCACAGCTGCGACACCACAAAATAGGCCCTTCCAGTCAATCAGAATATGGCTTTGGTCAATTGGTGTTCAAAGTGACAGTCAAATATTCTCTGAACCTGACTGAATTTAGAGCAGTAATAATCTGTTTAAGAGTTCATCTTATAATACATATATAGTCAAATATGGATGTTTAACCCCAAAGGAATACATTAGTTTTAATATTTAAAACTAAGCCTAACAGATTAGCCTAATAAGTGGATTTTTCACTGTGAAGTATCAACATAATTTAATATTTTAAATGTTCCAAAGCCCAATATCCCAGACCTCCTTTTTGCAGTACATAATTATGAATATTAGTACATATATACTTCCTTTCCCATTCATTTCTACTCAACTGTATCTGAAGGAGTAACTATTAGAAGATAGTTGTCTGTCCAGTACTGTACACAGGAGTTTATCCACCCCTTTTATTACTAAACCCCACCAGATACTCAAGAGCAAGATTCCCAAAGCAACAGTAAAGAGAGCTGCAAAGCGACCACTGACTCCAATTTTTATACAATATATATCCTCTCTTATCATAATGATCAGTCTCTTCTACATCTGAAACTAGCAAACTGGTCAATAGATGAACTGAATGTCCATGTCCTTAGAGACGAAACATATAAATATACTCCGTTACTACCACCAACCCAGTTTCTCAAGTTCATTCGTGCATGGATGCACAACACATACTCATAATAGAAGCATATCATGGAATTTCATTCAAATAATAAACAACAAATTACTGTCTAATTAAACTGGGAGTAAAGAAAATCCAAGAATTTTTCCCAACCTGGTTGCCCAGTGAAGTGGGGTGGAATTTAAATCTCCTCCCAGCTGATCAACAATAGCACCCTTTGATATGTAGAATCTAAAAACAGAATGAAAAACATACATTTTAATCTAGATTGTTTTGATTACAATCATAAACATGAAAGATAAGTGACAAATATATAATTAAAAAGAGACATAAGATGCAGGTTTAAAAAAAATATTCCCAACCTTCATATAACAGATCTCCTCCTTGAAATTGCCGGTCTTGAATTTTTGACACACAGCTTTTTGCTGGTCTAGTCTTATTTTAACATTACTTTTATTAACAGCAAGATTGCTAATTTAGTTATCACTATATGTGTTAATGTAAAAAGATTTACATTATTGTAAATAGAGGGAAGGTTATTTACAATTTTATTTTTTTTTAAACTAAGTTATAATTAAAGTAAGTTTGATGGAGTAAAGAGATCTTTGTGTTTGACTATGGAAAACAGACAGGAATACTTGCAGAATTTTAACGAAGGTAAAACACAGTTTTAGACAATTCAATTTTGTAGCATGTGTTATCACTGGAATGTCCCTACTGAAATCATTGTTCCAAGAATGAATGTTTCTGTTATGCTTTTAACCAAGTGTAAAGATTTTACATGCTTCTCAATTACAGTTAATAGACAGAGGACAAAAAACATTAGATACTTTAAAAATGACTGGATAGAAATTAATTTTTCTGAAAAACATTTTTAAGCAGACCAACCACCTGTAGGACAAATTGAATTATCCACATTTAATCTGTAGCAATTCATATTTATAACATATGTGCAGTTTTTGTGAGCTAATTCTTTTCCCTACTGAAGTATGCTTTCCCTGAGAGATTAAATTGGTAAAATGAGGAAGACAATGTAAGTCATAGCTAACTAACAAAAAAGGCAAACATGTTTTTAAACACAAGTCTTGTCAGAAATTTTAACAATACAGTTTCTTCAATGCAGGTCAATGGAAACCTCTAACAGTTAAAGCTGAATCTTACATGCAAAATTTGGTCTCAGATCCAGATTTCAGACATCTTAAAATCTGTAGGTGTTCAGATCCAAATTTTTAGTTCAGCCCAGTAAAAAGCAAGAAACCACCTATAAAATTCAGATCTGGACTCCAAAACAACCCTCCAATCCATCCCCAACCTGGTGGATGTTCAGATCTGTCATTCTGGTTCATTAGCCTGTCAATTTTCAATAAGTTATTTTGCTAGTAAATCATGTATGAAGAAATCATATGATAGGGCTCAAAACACCTAGTTACAAGAACATCTACAACAGAAGAAACATGGAGAATATTGGGTCTCTTTTTTAAATTCTAGATGCCAACAAAGAGAAGTTACATATCACTGTTTGCCTCTTTCACAGTGAAGCAGGCCTGCATGCAGCCAGTTAGCAGTGACATAACTATAGGGTTTACATTTGCTTTTAAATTTAATAAAGAAAGAGGGGAGCAAGTGCATAGTCAGGAGGGAGGTTTTTTATATATAACTTTGCAGGTGAATTTAGTGCTTATGAAAGTGAGTGAATAACTACACTAGTCAGAACTAGCCATCATGCAGGCATGGTACTGTGCACAACTTACTCATTAACTTCAATTCTCACCTACATCACTTCTATACTTTCAGCAAATCCCTGACAAGGGAATGACCACTACTTTTGGACGGGAGAATAGTTCTGTTTCAGCGCTCATTCAGCCTTTGGACTCTATTAAGAACAGTGCCAAATGAGAGGGAAGTATTTGTAATACAAGCACATGTCATCCAAGAACTCAATCCTGATCAACCCCTTGGATTTACTGAATGAATAAGAGAATACAAGTAAGATTACTTTTTAAACAATGGCTTTCAGATGCTACTGTACCTTTTAAATAAAGTAATATAGATACCAGACAAAAAAATACATATATGTTGGTAGTTTAAGTTGTTTAAGACTTTTTTGACATTCCAGCCACTGTAGTTGTCAGACAAGCCAGAAGGAGAAGGAAAATAAGAAGGGGTATAAAGAAAGGGAAGAAGAGCAGGAAAAAGACAAAAATCTCTCACACACAAGAGTCCTGGTTGCTTGAAGAATCCAGGTGCCTTACATTTTATCAATTCTGTACATAGACTCTCCCTCAAAATGATGGGGAGAGGTAGAAGACTGCCTGCCTTTTATCTAAAAGAAGATGGACAGAAACCTGAATTTAGAGATACAGCCACAATCAGTGTTGTTATCTTTTTACACTTTTCTATGACAGTGTAAAAGGAGATTAGTTGCCTTTGCCATGGGAGCTGCAATAACACTTGTTTCTCTGTCTTTCAAACTAATGACTAATGTACTTCCATGTCTGTATTTCTCCTTCAGTGGTTCTGCATAACAGAAGGCAAAATGAACTGCAACAGGAAAAAAGTGCCCTTAAAAAGCAAATCATGATGACAACCGTCGCTTGGTGAAGGATCTGGTGGCCAAAGAACCTATAACAACAGACGGGAGCTAGAGACTACCTGGAGAACCTCTTTATGCCCCATTTTTGGCTTTTCATATTTGGTTGTGTGTGTGGTTGCACATGCACATTAACAGAGTAGAATTATTTTGAAACCTGCACACTAAGTCAGCAACTTCATGTCAAGTGCTCTTGGGATCCTGCCAATCCCCATGTTATACTGATTACCTATCTAGTGCATACATTTAGCTCATTTTTTTAATGTAATGTAAAAAGAATCATGTACCATGTATCATGTACACACATTACTTTGCAGAGTAACAAACAGTAATGATTATTCCTTCAGAGTTTAGAATCTAAAAGTTCTGAGAAGTAATGTGGTTTAAAACATATCCTTGTAGATCTTATACTTAGGATTTTACTTTTCTTCATTCTTCTGGGTTTATAACAAACCCCATCACTCTAAGACTCCAAGGGTTTAAATCAAGATTTAAATTTCTATTATCTGAAAGGGGTTATAACATTAGTTACTTTAGTCTCTGTTGTTCTAAAAACCTAAAGGATTTTTTCTTTGGTCATCACTTCTTGTATTGTATAAGACAAAAACAAAATTGAAATAAGGGAATACTAGAGTTCTTTTTTGTATTAGATCAAAGGCACTTATAACCTTAGTTGTCTAGAAAATTTACTGCCTTTTTCCATAAGATTCCCTTTCCTCAGGGAGGGAAAATTGATAAGTCACAAAAAGAACAAGATATTTCAAGGTCACGGGTTGCATGAAACCTGTTCTGCTATATCATCCAGTGAAAACTAGAAGTGCCATTCACTGGACCTGAGAATTTTGCAGTAGCATACTTGCATTGCAAATACTGCAGCTGAACAGCTGCTCTGAAAAGTTTAACTGATCTGAACAGGCCTTGGCTACTGGGCATTTAACAGGTCTTATTCTTGCGTATTACGGCATCACAGAGATTCTGCAAAATATCTAGATTGGGGTTTCTGGCTTTTATTTTTTACTAGGGTTGTCAAGCGATTAAAAAATTAATCAAGATTAATAGTGCTGTTAAACAATAATAGAATACCATTTATTTAAATATTTTGGATGTTTTCTACATTTTCAAATATATTGATTTCAGTTACAACACAGAATACAAAATGTATTTTAGATTTATTTTTTATTACAAATATTTGCACTGTAAAAAAACAAAAGAAATAGTATTTTTCAATTCCCCCATTACAAGTACTGTACTGCAATCTCTTTATCATGAAAGTTGAATTTACAAATGTAGAATTATGTACAAAAAACTGCATTCAAAAATAAAACAAAGTAAAACTTTAGAGCCTACAAGTCCACTCAGTCCTACAGCTTGGTCAGCCAATCACTCAGACAAACAAGTTTGTTTACATTTGCAGGGGATAATACTGCCTGTTTCTTGTTTACAATGTCACCTGAAAGTGAGAACAGGTGTTCGCATGGCACCAGCATTGCAAGATATTTATGTGCCAGATGTGCTAAAGATTCATATGTCCCTTCATGCTTCAACCACCATTCCAAAAGACATGCGTCCATGATGATGATGGGCTCTGCTCTATAATGATCCAAAACAGTGCAGACCAATGCATGTTTATTTTCATCATCTGAGTCAGATGCCACCAACAGAAGATTGATTTTCTTTTTTGGTGGTTCAGGTTCTGTAGTTTCCGCATCGGAGCATGCTCCACACCTCATCCCTCTCAGATTTTGGAAGGCACTTCAGATTCTTAAACCTTGGGTCGAGTGCTGTAGCTGTCTTTAGAAATCTCACATGGGTACCTTCTTTGCGTTTAGTCAGATCTGCAGTGAAAGTGTTCTTAAAATGAACAACATCTGCTGGGTCATCATCCGAGACCGCTATAACATGAAATATATGGCAGAATGTGGGTAAAACAGAGCAGGAGGCATACAATTCTCCCCCCAAGGAGTTCAGTCACAAATTTAATTAACGCATTATTTTTCTAATGAGCATCATCAGCATGGAAGCACGCCCTCTGGAATGGTGGCCAAAGCATGAAGAGGCATACGAATGTTTAACATATCTGGCACGTAAATACTTTGCAATGCTGGCTACAAAACTGCCATGTGAACGTCTGTTCTCACTTTCAGGTGACATTGTAAACAAGAAACAGGCAGTATTATCCCCTGCAAATGTAAACAAACTTGTTTGTCTTAGTGGTTGGCTGAACAAGAAGTAGGACAGAGTGGGCTTGTAAGCTCTAAAGTTTTACATTATTTTGTTTTTGAGTGCAGTTATGTAACAAAAAAAAAATCTACATTTTTAAGTTGCACTTTCATGACAAAGAGACTGCACTACAGTACTTGTATGAGGTGAATTGAACAATAATACTCCTTTTGTTTACCATTTTTACAGTGCAAATATTGGTAATAAAAATAATATAAAGTGAGCACTGTACACTTTGTATTCTGTGTTGTAATTGAAGTCAATATATTTGAAACTGTAGAAAAACATTCAAAAATACTGAATAAATTTCAATTGAGATTCTATTGTTTAACAGTGTGATTAATTGCGATTCATTTTTTTGAGTTAATTGCCTGAGTTAACTGCGATTAATTGATAGCCCTATTTTTTACCCTTAAAATTGAGAATGAGTGGGCTTAAAAAGGAACTATGAAGTCTATTTAGCATTATAGACAAACATAAAAATTGCTTAAAGACATCACTGATGTTTAGCTATATATTAATACATACTTCACCAGATCTATTCTGTTGTTGATTGCAGCCCAGTGGAGAAGTGTAACGTTTTCTTTGTCTGGCTGCCGTACATCATAACCTGCTTCCACCAACTCTCTACATCGTTCATATATTCCATACCTTGAAGAAGAAAAAAAATTCTAACTTATTATCATATACAAAAACCAACATGTAGGAAACAATCAGGTACTTAGATACCACAGAGATGAGCACAACATAAGAACCTATGCAAAAGACTGTAGCAATTACAAGATTGTTCTCACCTGCTGGAGATAAGAACCAAAAAGTGAGTAAGAAACAGCAAACTTCTTATGCAGAGGGATTACCATGACAAAGTTTTCTTTTTTCCACCTGCTGCTAATAGGAGAAGCATGAAGACAGGAAACTCGTGCACAAATAGGACAAGACAATCAGTCAACTGCATAAGGAGTTCTTGAAAGACTATATTACATCCATGAAAGAAACCAAGATTTTGCTCCTCTGCCATAGAATTTCATTTGTGAACTAATTAACCAATCTAGGTCGACCTGAGACTACTGTTTTCCACCAAGAAGTGCTCTCTTCCCACTTTCCTGGAAAAATCCAGACAATATAATCTCAATTTATGGAAGAATCACACAAGCAGAAGCACTGAAAATAGTGACCCCTGTGCAACCACATGCAAAACCAACTGTTCTTCATGGATAGTTAACACTACCTGGGACCAAAGTTGACCAACATCAACACTTCCTTTCAGGAAGAAAACTTACTACTGTTAAGAAGCATGTAGCTGCTTGGGCAGAATTCAAAAAAGTACTACTAGCCACTCATAACCCAGCTAGCTACTACCCTGTACTTCTCCTTTTCATGGGCAAAATTACAGGGAAAATTATGACAATACCTGTACTCTATTCATGTCTGAGTCCTAAGTGCTCAGGCTCCAGACTTTGATAAGGAATCATGACAGCTCGGGTTGCACTAGTCTATCTCAATGCCACAGTTGAAACACGAACATTCTTGCTGATGCACCTATCAGCAGCTCTCAACCAAGTTTATCAAGAAGAACTGCTCTGGAACCACAACTTTGAACTTATTTGGGGGGTAATATAAAAAACCATAATGCAGACTGTTGCATTTAATACACAGCCAGCTAAAGGATTTCACTAACAATGGAACCTCTAACCAGATCCCACTTATAGTGTGGCAGTGCCTCTTTGCACAGGAGTTCAGAAGTTCAAATAATAATGTCTAGTAGGGGTCATGCATGTGCCCTTTATGCCCATGTTTCCCCCCTCCCAGGGGGTAATGTGACCCGTTCTCTCAATTCCTTCACCACTCAGAGTTTCAAGAGGAGTTTCTGAGCTGCAAGTATGGAGTCATGGGATCCACATGCACAAAACATCTCAAAGAACACCACATACTATAAGGTAAGTAACTGTTTCTTTTTCTTCAAGTTCCTGTGCATGTGGCTCCCACTTATGGTGATTAACTAGCAGTTTGGTGAGCTAAGCAGTGAGAGATAGGAGCTCATCTGAACATGGACAGCAGAACTGGTCTTCCAAGCTCAGCATCCACTCCAGATGCTGATACTAGAGAGTAATGGTTGGTAAACATGCATACTGAGGACCACGTCACTGCTCTACAAATTTCAATGACTGGAACTCTGCCGAGGTAGCTTGGGACCTGGCAGAAAAAGCAGTCACTCGACTTGGTAGCTGTAACTTATTGATGACATATGAAATCTTGATACAGTTCACATCTATTTGGTTAGTATCTGAGATGAGTTTGAGCTACATTTTGATGCTGTAAAGCGGTGGTTTTCAAACTGTGGGTTGCGACCTAGTACTGGGCTGCAGAATGTAAAGCACTGGGTTGCGGCAGCTCTGGTCAGCACCGCCGACCGAGCAGTTAAAAGTCCCATTGGCGGTGTTGCCAGTCCTGGCTAAGGCAAGCTAATCCCTACCTGTTCCCACACCACTCTGCGCCCCAGAAACAGCCAGCAGCAGGTCCGGCTCCTAGGCGGGGGGGCCATAGGGCTCCGTGCATTGCCCCCACCCCGAGCACCGGCTCCACACTCCCATTGGCCGGTTCCTGGTCAATGGTAGCTGGGTCGGAGGGAGGTGCCTGCGGGCGAGAGCTGTGCGGAGCCGCTTGAGCACCTCTGCCTAGGAGCTGGACCTGCTGCTGGCTGCTTCCGGGGCGCAGCGCGTTCCGCAGTGCTAGGACAGATGGAAAGCCTGCCTCTGCACTCCAGCTGCACTGCTGACCGGGAGCCGCCGGAGTTAAGCCCATGCCCCAACCCTGTGCCCCTACCCCAGCCCTGAGCCCCCCCTCAAACCCAGAGCCCCCTCCTGCACCTCAAACCCCTCATTCCCAGCCCCACCCCAGAGCCCTGACCCCCTCCCACACCCTAACCCCCTGCCCCAGCCCAGAGCCCTCTCCCACACCCTGAACCCCTCATTCCCGGCCCCACGCCGCAGCCCTCAACCCTGCACCCCAACCCTCTGGCCTGAGCCCCTCCCACACCCCAAACCCCTCATCCCCAGTTCCATTGGGTCATGGGCATCAATAATTTTCTTCAACCAGGTCGCCAGAAAAAAAGTTTGAAAACCACTGCTGTAAAGAGTTTAAGAGATTTTCTGAATGATCTCATTCTAAGATAGTACAATAGGGATCTAAAGAAATATTTTGATAGTTGTATAAGAAAACACAAAGAACCTTGAATAAGAGGATGAAAGGCTGAGATCGCAACTAGGTGAACTTTGATGAAGTTAAGCGAAAGTCCTGACTTTAAGCAATAGAAGATATACCATTAATCCTGGACTAGATGCTCAAAGGGGATCAGATTATTTTGACTATATCCTTAGGGGAAAATGTTTTTATTTAGCTATGTATGTTTTCCTAGCCAAAGGTTTTCTAACTTTCCATGAAAATTCTCTAGACTTTATTGGAAAATTCTTTATCCAATCATGTTAACTTTTCCTGGGGGAATTCTGCACCACTGCAAAATGCAGAATTTTTCAAACATTAATGTTGGGCATGCAAAATTCCGCCCCCCCACCAGAAATGGGCTGCAGAGATGTTGGCTGCCACTACGGGCCACTGGACCCAGCAGAGCCCAGCTCCCAAATAGAAGACACGGCCGGGGGGAGGGAGAGGGAACCGGAGGGTTCCCAGTAGCTGCAGTTCCCAGCATGCCCTGAAGGATGGAGATGGCAGAATGCAAAAAACTCCGTGCAAGCCCAGGGACCCAGCATCAGGCTGTTTCTCCCTCTGGATCTCTGGGCTCTAGGAAGGTAGGGTCCATGAGTGTCTCTGGGGGGGTAGAGGGTATGAGTGTTTGGGCTGGGGGGCCCTGCAGCTCGGCTCTGGGGGGGGAGGGGGTGTGTCTGGGCTGGGGAGGGCCCCATGGCTGGGCTCTGGCGGGAGGGAGCAGAGAAGCAGGAACTGGGTTGTCATAGGGGTTTCTTTAACTCTACTCCTGGGGGAATTTTGTTGTGTGTCTGTATTTTTACAGACATACTTGCTGACGGGTATTTTGAAATAAATTACCAAAATAATTGAACCTGGCATGATTACATACTGTTATTTTGACAAATAAAATTTGCAGAATTTTATAATATTGTGCACAGAATTTTTGATGTTTTGGCGCATAATTCCCCCAGGAGTATAACTTGGAAGTCTCCAGGCCGTGAGGTGAAGACACAGTGGGTCCATATAGAGTATGCATTCTGAGTCATGAGAGATTATGTCTGGTAGAAATGGGAGAGTTATTGGACAAAATGATTGGAACTCACACCTTCTTGTCAACTGTTGGAAATGGGCTATCCTGATTACCCTACAAAAGTTTTTTCCCCTCTCCTGCTGATAATAGCCCACCTTAACTGATTACTCTCATTATAGTTAGTATGGGAACACCCATTTTTTCATATCCTCTGTGTATATATATATCTTCCTACTGTATTTTCCACTGCATGCATCCGACGAAGTGGGTTTTAGCCCACGAAAGCTTATGCTCAAATAAATTTGTTAGTCTCTAAGGTGCTACAAGTACTCCTCGTTCTTTTTGCTGATACAGACTAACACGGCTACCACTCTGATACAGTAGGTCTGGATACCAAAACTGATGAGGCCATGCTGGGGGTACAAGAATCATCTGAGCACTGTCCTGCTGCACTTTCCTTAGAATCCTTGAAAGTAAAGGAAGTGGGGAGGGGGAGAACACAGACAGTGGGATGTGACCCGGAGATTAGAAACTCATCTGCTAGAGAACCCAGACCCCTCAAGAGCAAAAGAGGGCATTTTTTTCTTATCCTTGGGTGCAAAGGTATCTATTTTCTGAAATACCCATGTTGGAAGATATGTGTTAGCAACAACTCCTTCAGAGACCATTAGTGAAAGGAGCAACTTCTAGTTCATCTGCCACAGCATTCGATTCCTTTGGGAGATATATCGCTAGGAGAGCTATGCAGTGACTGATGCACCATTCCCAGAGTAGAATGGTTTCTTGACAGAGGGTGACTGAATTTTGTTCCTCCCTGTCTGTTTATGTAATACATTATTGTGGCGTTGTCTGTTAAAATCTGTACAACTTGATTTCTCCACAGCAGTAGGAACAATCTGCAAGCAAAACAAAAAGCTCTCAGCTCCAGCACATTTATGTAAGCTTATAGAGCTGCTGAGGTCCATAGGCTGAGAGTTTGGAACTGACCCAGATATGCGCCCCAGCTGCTAATATCTAATATCAGGGTGGGAGATATAGGGGAGAAGGGCATTCCTAACAAATATTGTCTGGCTCTAACCACTAATGAAGGGACAAGAGTATCAACTGAGGGATCATGATTTGCTGGTTCATCCTGTGAATGCTTGGATCCAAGATAGAAAATGTGTCAGTCTCAATCTGACAAAAGATGTCACTTGGGTGCAAGAGCCATGGGACCTAGTAGCCTCAAACAAACTCTTATCCATGTCTGACGGTGTGACTGAAGCAACAAGATCAGATGGGAAAGATTCTGAAATCTCTCCATAGGCAAGCCCTCAATGTGACACTTCTCAGGGCACCCAGTGTTGAGTCTTTTGTTACCACCTGCCTCCAGTGCGAGGGAGTCTTGCCTGTGCTAGCTGGGTGTTAGCTCCATAACGCAACCAGCCTGTCAGATACTCAAGCACTCTTCTTTGGGCTACACAAGCCCTTTCTTTGCCTTTCAGGTTGACAATAGATGCACCTGAGTCCCTTCTAAGTATCCCCCTGTGGAATCCAGCCCCTGATCACAGGATACCCACAGAAATTCTAGATCCTCTGGTCCCAAAGGAACATAGCTTACCAGTTTTACCTTAGACCACCACTCCTGTATTACACACAACAATTGAATTCAATTACAAAACAAAAAAAAATTCATTTAAGAATGAATAGAGATTAAAATAAAATCCAGTGTAAGAGATGGGAACAAATAGTTACATATCAAACAAAATCATAACACATTCTAAACTTAACTAATAAGTTATCCTTCTATCTAAAGAAGTTTCTCTCACACACAGTTCTTTCCAGCGTTTTCAGCCAAGCCTGGCTGAGATCCCTTTTTCATGAAGCAAGCCCGCTGTCAGTTTAACTTCCTAAATGAAGGATGTCAGGGTGTCTTTCTGCTCCCCCAAATATACCAAATTTTGTTGACCTCAATATAATGCCACCTACAAACTGTTTTCCTCTTCCTAGTGATTCCTTTCTGAAGTCTCCCACAGCTCTTCATTAGCATTTTACTTAAAATGCTAGCAGACTGCTATTGTATGACATACAATACACAATGGTCCACCATGGAGATAAGCATCTCCCACCCACATCTGGAGGAGTTTGTCTCATGACATGCTAACTTTGAGTGACCTGCTTTTAACTACAGACCTAGAGAACATATTTTTTTTAATATATATATACACACACAACTCCTCACATATTTTCTGATCATACATCTCACAATGATAAAGACCACCAGTGTGGCACTACCCCTTTGGTGAACCAATGGGGTCGTGGTACCCCTATGTATCCCTGTGCCCTTGCCAGCAACAAGAGGTCCTTGGGTCATACTAGGTGTTTTGGAGTCTAGGATAGCACCTATAAACTTTATGGTTTGGGATGGAATCAACTGAGATTTCTTTAGGTTGATTTTCAGTCCTAAGTCTGAAAACAGGCACAGAATCAATCTTACTGAGTTGGAGACCTGCTGGACTGATTTGCCTCAGATTAACCAATTGTCAAGATATGGGCACGCAAATACCCTGACGATGTAAATGAGCGATTACCACTTACAGGCATTTTGTAAAAACTCAAGGTGCAGTCAAGTGACCAAACAAGAAAACCTTGAACTGATAATGGTCCTTCAGTACTGCAAAGCGGAGAAACTTTCAGTATGACAGGTGTATCGCCACATGAAAATAAGCATCCTGCAAGTTGAGGGTACTAAACAAGTCCATAAGATCTAACAAGGGTGTGATGGATGCCAGAGTCACCATGCAAAGCTTTGGATTGGACATATAACTGTTGAGGAGCCTGAGATCTAGTATAGGTTGCCACCCTCCCCTTTTCTTTGGTATCATAAAGAAAGCAGACTAAAATCCTTTTCCTCCAAAGGCAAGTGGTACCAGCTCTATGGCACCCAGCTCCAATAGAGATTATATCTCTTGGTGCATGAAACTTATGTGAAATTGATCCGTGAAGAGAGATGGGGAGGGTATCAGGTGTATGGTATAGAATTGTAGGGCATAACCTTATTGAATGACCTGCAAGACCTAACAGTCTGATGTTATTGTGGCCCAGGTATCCCTGAAGAAAGAAAGGTGGGAACCAAAAGGGGGAGGGGAGATACAGATCCACACATTGGTTCAATATTTTCCTTATTACTGTGGTAGGTGAGGATCTGACTGGGGTCTCAGATTTTTCAATTAAAAAGAGCCTCAGTCCATGTTCTCTGGACCTCTGTGTGCGCTTCTTAAAAGCGCTTCAGATGGCACACTCTGAGATTCCCCTGAACAAAAAAGGCAATGGTTACGTCCATCCATGAGCAGAATGACTTTCCTGCAGGAAAGCAAGAACTTGAAGCCTGATGAGCGGGGCCCCAGCATCAAATCTGAAATTGACAAGCCCAGGATTTGAAGCCTGCAAACAGGGCTCAGCCTGAAACTGACAAGGTAACTGACTAGCCTCACTGATGATAAACTAGCTGTCTTTAAAAAAAAAAAAAAGTAGCTAATGACAAGGTAACTAATAACTAAATTAAAAGATTAATAACTTGTAACAGTAACTAACTAACTGAAAAAAGGACACAAAGTCTTCCCACTTACTGTTGAAGGGCAGTTAGAAGGAACCGAGGGTGAAGAAGGCATGTCGGCATGAAAGGTGCATGCACAACCCCTACTGGACCCTGCTATTTGAACTTCCAAACCTCTGTGCCAGGCGAACTGACACACAATAAGTGGGAGCCACAGGCACAGGAAGAAGAAACTATGGTTATGAAGCCTTTGTGGCTTCTTGAGAGATCTTTATTTTTATTGAGCAGTGAATATCCTGCTACCAGTCATTGCTACAACCACCTTCTCAAGAAGGTCAGGGTATATAATTAAAACAGCAAGAAATGAAGTAACGAAGAGTCCTGTGGCACCTTACAGACTATGACATGCGTCTGACGAAGTGGGTATTCACCCACGAAAGCTTATGCTCCAATATGTCTGTTAGTCTGTAAGGTGCCACCGGACTCTTCGTTGCTTTTTACAGATCCAGACTAACACGGCTACCCCTCTGATACAAGAAATGAAGGTTATTCACCTGTAACTGGAGTTCAAGATGTACTCTTCATATTCCCACTCATGAATGTGATGATGGTACAGCTCTCACATTGGAATCTTTTGATAGAAGTGCCTGTTGCAGTGCTCCTGCAACCACTCTTGCCCCCTCCCCTCACTGTTCATGAACATTCTGAGTGTGAGTAACCTTCGTTTCTTGCCCGAGCGTCCTCTGCAAATCTCCCACTCGTGGGATAGTTTGACAAGCAGTACTCCTCTTTGGAACATGAAGTCTTAATTAAAAAAAGATTGAAGTACTGCTCTGCCAAACTTAGCATTCAATTTGAACACTCTGACGAAAAGAAGCAGTGAGAGATAAAAAGGCATCTTTTAAAAAGTGGAAGTCAAATCCTAGTGAGGTAAATAGAAAGGAGCATAAACACTGCCAAATTAAGTGTAAAAATGTAATAAGAAAAGCCAAAGAGGAATTTGAAGAACGGCTAGCCAAAAACTCAAAAGGTAATAACAAAATGTTTTTTAAGTACATCAGAAGCAGGAAGCCTGCCAAACAACCAGTGGGGCCCCTGGATGATCGAGATACAAAAGGAGCGCTTAAAGACGATAAAGTCATTATGGAGAAACTAAACGAATTCTTTGCTTCAGTCTTCACGGCTGAGGATGTTAGGGAGATTCCCAAACCTGAGCCGGCTTTCGTAGGTGACAAATCTGAGGAACTGTCACAGATTGAAGTGTCACTAGAGGAGGTTTTGGAATTAATCGATAAACTTAACATTAACAAGTCACCGGGACCAGATGGCATTCACCCAAGAGTTCTGAAAGAACTCAAATGTGAAGTTGCAGAACTATTAACTAGGGTTTGTGACCTGTCCTTTAAATCGGCTTCTGTACCCAATGACTGGAAGATAGCTAATGTAACGCCAATATTTAAAAAGGGATCTAGAGGTGATCCCAGCAATTACAGACCCGTAAGTCTAACGTCAGTACCGGGCAAATTAGTTGAAACAATAGTAAAGAATAAAATTGTCAGACACCTAGAAGAACATAAATTGTTGGGCAAAAGTCAACATGGTTTCTGTAAAGGGAAATCGTGTCTTACTAATCTATTAGAGTTCTTTGAAGGGGTCAACAAACATGTGTACAAGGGGGATCCAGTGGACATAGNGAAAAATAACCCCAACTATACATACACTATGATGGGAGCTAATTTAGCTACAACTAATCAGGAAAAAGATCTTGGAGTCATCGTGGATAGTTCTCTGAAGACGTCCACGCAGTGTGCAGAGGCAGTTAAAAAAGCAAACAGGATGTTAGGAATCATTAAAAAGGGTATAGAGAATAAGACGGAGAATATCTTATTGCCCTTATATAAATCGATGGTACGCCCATATCTTGAATACTGCATACAGATGTGGTCTCATCTCAAAAAAGATATACTGGCACTAGAAAAGGTTCAGAGAAGGGCAACTAAAATGATTAGGGGTTTGGAACGGGTCCCATATGAGGAGAGATTAAAGCGGCTAGGACTTTTCAGCTTGGAAAAGAGGAGACTAAGGGGGGATATGATAGAGGTATATAAAATCATGAGTGATGTGGAGAAAGTAGATAAGGAAAAGTTATTTACTTATTCCCATAATACAAGAACTAGGGGCCACCAAATGAAATTAATGGGCAGCAGGTTTAAAACAAATAAAAGGAAGGTTCTTCTTCACACAGCACACAGTGAACTTGTGGAACTCCTTGCCTGAGGTTGTGAAGGCTAGGACTATAACAGCGTTTAAAAGAGAACTGGATAAATTCATGGAGGTTAAGTCCATTAATGGCTATTAGCCAGGATGGGTAAGGAAGGGTGTCCCTAGCCTCTGTTTGTCAGAGGGTGGAGTTGGATGGCAGGAGAGAGATCACTTATGTTTTGTTCTAACACTCAGGGCTTGTCTATATGGAAACAAAGCATGCAGAAATCTAGGGTGTAAATCTACAACACCCTAACTTGCCATCTACTAACTGGCCAGGTGGACCCTGCTACTGCACATGAAACTTCCTTAGTGTGTTTTTTATGTTTTGTTGTTTTAAAGTACATTACAGAACTTTTAGCATATGGTAGCAGGGTCCATATGGGCAGTTAGTGTGCTGTATATTTATACCCTGATTTTCCATGCACTAAGCCTCATGTGTAGACAAACCCTAAGTCCTAATAGCAGTGTTGTGTAAATGTATGTCTGGAGCTCCATGTTACAGAAATCGGGAAAGTGGTAAGTGTAATGCATTGAGGTCGCCTTGGCCCTAGTAGAATGGGACCAAAATCCTTCTGAGATAGGAATAGATGTCAATATATAAGCCTCGTGTACACAACCATTTTGATAATGTTTGAAAAGTGATTTTTGACCTTTTTTATAATCAGCATAAAATATGAAAAGATTTGGAGACTTTCTGAATTGTTTGGTCCCATTCAAATAACAAAATAAAGCCCTTTTTGCATTTAAAATATCTAACCTATTTTCACCTGCATTTCTATGCAATCTTATGGGAGGGGAAGGGAAGGGAGCAATACCGGCAGATTAGTTGACTGATTCATGTGAAACTTAGTCAATACTTTAGGTAGGAATCTGGGACGGGGACATAGGACAACCTTATCTTTATGGAATACAGTAAATGGCAGGCCAGCCATAAGGGCTTTCAATGCAGCCCCTCTAAAACAGGAAGTGTAATTCTGTTTTTCTATGGAGAACCAAGGACATCAAAAATGCAGCGAGCGACATCTCCTCTACTATTACCAAGGGAATTTTCAGAGTAGTAGTCAACTATTTCATGAAATACTGCATCCTCTAACAATTCCCACATTTTTATCCAGAGACTTCTGGTCCTCCAGTTCAGAATCTGTTTCTTGATGTTCTTCGAGCACCCAAGGTTCATCCTCTTCTGAGAGCATGTCTGATGCAATAATTGGGGATTGCTCTCTTTCCCTATGAACTGCGGACAGATCCATGACCTTTGGATCCAATGAATGAAATCTTCCCAAAGCTCTCAAAAGAGAAAAATTCCTTCTGTTATGGGTATGCTGTCATTCTTGGTAACGCCTGGGAGAGGGCCAATAGGGCCATCCAACTCATGGGGAGTACCAATCCAGCCAACCGTCCATTCCTATTCAATCTCACATTATCTGCTACTGCATGCATCTTTTCCACGTTTGTTCAGCAATATATCGTCCCTTAAGAAATGGACAATGTGGCAATTGAGTGGGTTAATCTCTGATTCCAAGTCTGACTGCAGATCCAATTTCTGATCCAAGCACAATGGAAAAGGAGAGATTAGAAGTAGTAGCATTTTACTGGAAGAATGCAGGGGAGCAGTAGGTGGCAGGAAGGGTGGTGAGAGACAATAGCTCCTCTATCCTTGGCTTCTCTGGAGGGGAAGTAGTAGTACGTGGATCCGAAGAAGCTCCTCTATCTCTTATGTCTTTATCAGTCCCCTCCAGATCCAAGATAAGACAGGGCTAAGGATTTGTACAGTGGAGTTGATCTACCACTGTTATGGGAGATTGCTGAGCAGACTTGAACTGAGTCTGATCCGTGGGACCACAGTATTAACTGCCTGCTGCACTAGATGTTCAGGATCCTTCTTTCTCAATTTAGAATCCAATTATCTGGATCCAATGATTAAAAGACACTGATCCAAAAGATACATTGATCCAAAAGATACTTGGGGAAATTGGTGGATCCATTCTTACACACTGAGTGTTTCCCCTGAACTCGAGTTCCTGGATTTGAGGGAGGTTGCTCCTACCTCCCTCAAATCCAGGAACTCGAGTTCAGGGGAAACACTCAGTGTGTAAGAATGATCCAAGAGATACTTGGCTCTGCTTACAGAGGCCGTCACAAATGGCTCTGCTTACAGAGGCCATCACCGATGGAGTCTCTCTGCTTTTCAATTTCAGGCACAAAGATTTGAGATCCTTTTTAGATACCACAGGGTTCTTGGAGCTTAGAACCAAAGAAAGTTCGCACTTCTTGAAGCCAGGATTCCTGACTTTCAGACCCAGCATCTGATCCCAACAGCAGAACTGAAGCTCCACTTAACAACTAACTAGAAAACTTTTTAAGAAACAAAACCAAATACTAAAACTCTAAATAACTATTTGCACTATAATCTAATCTATTTGATAAAAGCATCACAAGGCACTGTTCAAGATAAGTATCAGAGGGGTAGCCGTGTTAGTCTGGATCTGTAAAAGCAGCAAAGAATCCTGTGGCACCTTATAGACTAACAGACGTTTTGCAGCATGAGCTTTCGTACCTGCCCCTGGAAATTTCCACTACTTGCATCCGAAGAAGTGGGTATTCACCCACGAAAGCTCATGCTGCAAAACGTCTGTTAGTCTATAAGGTGCCACAGGATTCTTTGCTGCTTGTTCAAGATAAGGATCTTGGCCACTTGCCCCGAGTGGTTCCCGATCCACCAGCTGCGGTGGTTGGAAGAACTACAGTAGCCACAGCACCATGCCCCCTTTTATAGCCTCACCCTTTGTGACATTACCCAGGGTAAAATCTGGACCAATAACAACTGTGTCCTCTCAGTTCTCCAACCTGGGATGCCTTTTACACTGCTTTGCTGTTAGAGCAACCACTACTGGCCGGCTCACATACAGCCTCCAGCATGTCAATTACTCCCAGTTATACCCCAAGAGTGCTACAGCCACCCACCCTTGGTTTACACTGCAGAGCAACACCAGCAAATCCCCAGTCTCAGACTTCCTCCCAGAAGTGTGTCTTGTATTGCTCAGCACTCTCCTGGACAATACAAGCTCATAATAAGTCCATCATTTTATTAATTAAAAATTATATGCATAAATCTTGTTACCCCAAATGGAGCTTCCCAAATACTTCAATCCAAACACACTGGTCTCTTTCCGCACTTTTTAGCAGTCTTACTGGCTGAATCTTTCAATCAGGATCCCTCCCCCAGTCCAAAGATATTTCCTTTATTCTTCAGGTGTTGTGGATGCCATGGGTAGAGAGACAGGAGGAACCAATTGGGGTGTCTCCTCTCTCCTCTTTATAGCTCTTTCTCTTCTTTGAGAATCATCTCCAGCTGAGGTTCAGGAGACGGAAAGTCTGTGTGGATGGGAACCCCCAGATGTTTCTTTGTCAAGATTTTAACCACATCGTCTTTCCTGCCAAAGAATAGCTGACAGTTCATTTGATTTTGCTGACACCTGACTGAGGCATTGGCTAGCCTTTTGTCTCTGGGGAACTGGTTTGTGGCTGCTCCCCCCAGACTTGGAACACGTCTAGCAATGCCATACAGATGAATCTTACAACTTTACATGCAACGTTGCCACATATTTTACCAGGACAATAATGATCAGGCTTCAAGTTCTTGCCTTCCTGCAGGAAAGTCATTCTACTCATGGATGGACACAACCATTGCCTTTTTTGTTCAGGGGAATCTCAGAGTGTGCCATCTGAAGTGCTTTTAAGAAGTGGGCTGGGGCCAGGCGGCTCCGCTTTCGCCGCTGCCGGTGAGTGCGGGGAGGTTGGGGAAAGGACGCTGCTCCCCCCCCCCCTCGTACTCACCTGCGGCGGGACGCGGAGCACCGCGGCCCCAGCCCGCTCCGCTTCCCTTGCCCCGGCCCCAGCTGTGTCGCTGGGGGGGGGGGGGGAAAGGTCCCGCACTCACCGGCGGCGGCGGAAGCGGAGTAGCCTGGCCCCAGCCCACTCCACTCCGCCAGCTCCCAGCCGCGGCGCTCCGCTTCCCGCCGCAGGTGAGTACAGGGGGCATCCTTTCCCCATCCTCCCCGCACTCACTGGCGGCGGGAAGTGGAGTGCCACAGCTGGGAGCTGACGCACTGATCCACCGGAGCGCTGCTTCACCGCGTTGTATATGAACCCGTGTTATATCGGGTTGCGTTATATTGGGGTAGACGTGTATTATAGTAATTTAAAGAGTAACAAATTTACAAGCTGTAAAATTAACTTTTTAAAACACGCTGTAGAAGAAAAAAATATCAAGTTCCACATGCGCACACACATTTTAAACAGTAATCTTCCACCCCCACCCTTCTCCCTCCCTGCACTTTTTCTTTATAACCATTCACGATTCTTTCATGTCTTCAGACTCAACTATAGCTATGGCAATATGTATCAGGCTAGTGTAAGAGATGTATAGTACACTCCACCATTTCTGAATCTTTTAAAGGTGTAAGAGCCTCTTCTTGAATGGCCTTAAGATGTGAGAATTGGGGTATTATAAAAATTACCTCTGTATAGTTATAAAACCCTAATAATACACTCAAGGAAGCAATCACATAGAACCAGGAGCCACAGAAGCACTTGTTATTGATATCATTGAATGTTAATATTCATTTTTAACTAATGTTGATAATGGTTCTTTACAACACCCTCAACATAACAGGAAATGGCTCAACTCCACTGTGAATATGTATGCCTATTGAGATTTTTTTGAATGCAATGCAAATAGTGAAATAATTATTTAAATAGCTCATGTTTCTCCCTCCTAAATATAAGAAATATTTTTCACCTGCACAGCTTTACAGGTTTACTTTTAAAATAAAAAAAATGTGAGGCTGCATGCTTTAAGTTTTATTATGCTAACATGGTATTTCTGATTACAATTATAGTCATGCTATCATTTAAAATGACACATTCCAGAGTTGTGTTTTGAGGGGACTATAAAAACTACAAAAATCAAAACAAAACACATTTTCAGGGCTGCCCAAAGCCCCCACATTGCAAATTTCCTGTGTTTACTAGAACAGGGGTGATATGGAGGTAAGGAACAGGGTGGGGGAGGGATTAGTAGCAGAGGCGCCTCTCAGCCCCATAATTTCCCCTCCAATGTGTGCAAGGATCTGGGGGCCCTTGCCTCACTGGTTGTCTGAGCCCCTCTCTCAGCCAGCCATGTAGGAGATGGGATCTGGGGGTCCTTTCTCGGGGGGGGGGGGAGAGGGAGAGGCTGAGCCCCTCTCCTTCCCTGCCAGTACATGCACTGAGATTGGATGCCCCTGTCCCTCTGGGAGGGATCTGAGCTCCTCTCCCTTCCTCCCGGTGTGCACAGGGATCAGGGGAGTCCTGCCAATACAAAGTGTCTGAGCCCCTCTCTCTCTGCCCTCTGTGCATCTGAGGGACCGTGTACCTCTGGTGGGGATCTGATCTCCTCTCCCTGGCCTCCCATGTAAGCTGGCATTGGGGGAAGCCCCCTGCCCTACTGACACAACCATATCTTATTCCTGCACAATAACCAATAGTAGCCAAAGCTTATTAAAAAATTGTTTCCCCCAGAAAATATAAAACTTTCCCTCTTTACATTAAGAAAAATAGGCAAACTCAGCCTCCGCATCTACCTCCAAAAAGTCAGTGTTCACATAGAATTAAATATTGGCTGGCTACAGTTCACTAAAGAAATTACACAGGTTACGTCCACCCTACAGCAGCGCAGCTGTGCCACTATAGAGCATGTGGTGGAGATGCTCTAAGCTGATGGGAGAACACTCTCCTGTCAGCTTAATAACTCCTGCCTCCGCGAGAGGCAGTAGCTATGTTGGCCAGAGAAGCTCTCCCACTGACATAGCGTGTCTAACTGGCATTTAGGTCGGTACAACTTATGTTGCTCAGGGGTGTGAGCAACCTAAGTTATATCGAAGCAACCTGTAGTGGAGACAAGGTCTCAGTCACATTCAAGTGTAAAAGAATAACGTTTCAATTCAATTACCGTGTCAACTAAAGTACAAGTGAGGTTATCTTCACTGGGTTGCAGAAAAGATGTTGCATTGTTGTCACATAGAGATAAACAAAAATAACCACAGCAGTTCAGCAAGCCAAACAAAAATAAGAATCGCTGCTCCAAAGGCTCAGTGTACTGTCATATCTTCTCTCATATCACTCACAACACAACTCTATATTGTACTGCATGCACTTGGATATTATGATTATGAAAGTCATATAAGCACCCAAACCGCAGGAGAAACAACCGGCCTCCCTCTCCACTTTCTGCGTTGTGTATTAATATAAAATAAGAAATTGCTTCATATCTGAGATAATCTGTGAGTTTTATGTAATTTAGCACCTATATAAAAATACTTACCCCAGTGATTCATTAGTACAGTCACAATGATTAATTGCTACTATACTACTTGGCAACCAATTTACAGTTTTATGGCAATGTTGAAATTGTAGATTTAAAGGTGATCAGGGGAATCCTGCTTATGCATTCTGTGCTCCAATGGTCTAAACACCTAAAATCACATAAGAATTTTGTAACTGTGTATGATCCACCCCATCTAGTAATTTATTTGTATTTTAAAACATAAGGAACACCATAAACAAAAAGAAAAACTAATTTCAGAAAGCATTTAATCTCTTCATCATCCACCCGAGCAATAATCTAAATCTCAACACTCTGCATAAATACTTCTGTATATTTCCATACAGTGGGCATAAATTTCCCTCAAAAAGCATTTTTTTAAATTCAATTTTCGAATCGTGTACTATAATCCATCAGCCCAGGATTGTGGTTTCTGAGGATACAAAGAATAAATTATTCATTCAAAGTTTACGCAACTAAAACAAAGATTTTCATTTTACTGTCATTCCACTAATGGAAATATTGACAAATTTAAAACTGCAAAAAAATACACTTACTGGGTAGCTTTGACAATGTCCCATGTGCTGTAATCATCAATGTGGCTTTTCCGTCCAAGAGAATCACTGTATCCATGGTTATAATGGCTTTGGGGCTTGATTTCCTACAAAATGGAAATCTGCTATTAGGGCATGAGATTTAGGTTTACTGCTAGAATTCTTAAAATATTTGTAACTGAACAGCATTTATTTTGAAATACTTCCATATGAATACAAAAATACTATATCCAGTTGAACACAGAATAAAATCACTTAAATCTGGCCAGGATACATGGTCAAAACTCTTTAAATGTTGTGAAATGTACCACGGTATTCTTTAATAAATACATTTCAAGACCTTAGTTTTATATCTCATCCAAAAGATGGCCCACCTGCAGCAGCGCAGTATCACCAAATCCCATGCTGCAGGCATTCATTCAGTACATACTGTTTTAGAAGGCAGAGTGCCTCCTCAACAGTAATGGCCATCTTTACAAGTATGTAAAATATGACACCTGATGGCTTTTTAATTATATATCAATACAATCAAAATGAGTACCAAATGTATGACTGTTTACTTTTTGACTTGAATTCTGTAACTGTACGCTGTTAAACAGCTGCCATATTTCACCCCACAGATGATGCCTATTATGTGTGTAGTAGTAAAGCGCTTTTGGGATCATTACTACTATGGTGACTATAACCTAGTTTCTATATTCTATTGTAGCTCTCTGATCATAACTAGGAGCTTATCAACTGGGCAATAGAAATCATGTTTTAAGACTCTGGGACACACAAAATACCCTACTAACATGAACTGAGTTCCCTTCTTTAATGGAAGGGAAAAGAAAAAACAAACCAGGATATTTCCTCATCTTACTTCAATTGGGAGGGAGGGGGGGAAGGAGTGAGAGTGAAATAGGGATGTAAATATTGGTTAAAATAGTTAACCGGTTAAATGATTAAAATTATATTGTTTAACAGGTTAAACGAGGTCATTCCAGCTGGCCTGCCGCAGGGCAGCCAGGGCTGGGGGTCCCGCTGCTCCGGCCCGGCCAGGGGTCCCGCTGGGACGGCGTGGCTGGGGTTGCTCCAGCCAGCACAGCTAGGGCCACGGTCGCTCTGGCCGGGCCCGCACGGCTGGGGTCCCACCGGCACGACTGGGACTGGGGTCCCAGTGGCCTGGACGGCGCTTCGCAGCGGGGGTCGTGCCAGCCCGGCCTGGCCACCGGGGCTGGAGTCCCTCTGGCCGGCGCAGGGCCGCCGGGGTTAACAGTTAAGCTCGGTTAACAGTAAGCCTAATGCTTACCGGATAACCTTTTACCTCCCTAGAGTGAAAGTGAGAGAATGAGAATGTGTGTGTGTGTACAGCTATTCTCAGGAACATAAACAACATATGACCTTGCAAAAATTGGATCTACCAAAAGAGTTAAGTGGTCTAGGCTTCAAAGAAAAAATGGCCTAGTCTATATGTTGTACAGCTTTGATTTAGCACATACATTTCCTAAGTCAGGGACTATGTTTTCCTCTGAGGTATAGTGCTCAAATTGTCAACATGCAAATAACTGTCAGCTGCAGAGTGTCTCAACCATTAATCACTTTAGATATATCATACCACCTCCCTTTAAATGAGGTTTTTTTGTTCTCCATCATCACTATAGTATTATCCTGGAGAGCATGAACTCACTCTCATCCTCATCATCACATTAAATACGGATAAGCAAAAAATCATACTTAGTAGTCCAAACCAAACAAAAAGACTGCTTTCCCCACCTTAAATTATAATTTACATAAAATTTTAAAAGAAAGATTAAATGTCAGTTATTTCATTTAGAAATATAGTTTACTACAACCTACAGTGCTGTAATAGAATGACTGAACAGCTAGATAATACAGAAGATGTGATTATTTTCAGCAAGTCTGCAGGTATAATGGGCCCAATGCAGCAGAAAAGAGGCTTCACAAATAACTTCAACTATTTCCTATTCAGAGAAGAAAGTACCTTTTCCTACAGCAGTTTAGGAATGTTATATTAATAATTTTGCAGCTGCTCCCTTCCTGTGGCAAAGTTTGTAATGGATGATGGTTTGCTCACTCACCACACTTCAATAGGTCCTGACATTCTATTCTTCCCAGCTAACTGAACATTTTGGAAGTCAGACAGTTAAATTAAGAGAGGAACTGTCCGACCTAAAAATTGTCACTCCTAGCCCTCCTTCCCCCCCAAAATGAATCAATGAGGTGACAAAGAGGAGAACCAATGTTAGAAAGAACACATGTCCAACCTGCTTTAACAATAGTTTAACCATAAAAAGAAACTAGTACCTTCAGAAATGACTCGATTTCTGAATACTGAATGTTAATATTTTTTCCTCATTGTTAAACCATTATCTAATAAAGCAGATTAGAAATGGACTACTAATCTCTTATATTGAGTTTATGGGACAACATTGCAAATGCCATACTTCAGCAAAATGTAACCTCCAGCATCAAGCTCAATTACTCATATTGTATCTTTAAACTTCTAAAACAAACAAAACATCTCAGTTTATTCATGGTGAAGTGCTTCTTTAACTTGTGACATTTCAGATTGTTGGGATGAATGCAGTTTTACTTAGCAGTTTTTCTATTAATATTATCACTTGGTCTTCCTTAGCAACACAGTCAATAGAATGTCACCCAGAAATTTCTGCATCAAGCCCAATAACATAAGAACATAAGAACATAAGAAAGGCCGTACCGGGTCAGACCAAAGGTCCATCTAGCCCAGTATCTGTCTACCGACAGTGGCCAATACCAGGTGCCCCAGAGGGAGTGAACCTAACAGGCAATGATCAAGTGATCTCTCTCCTGCCATCCATCTCCATCCTCTGACGAACAGAGGCTAGGGACACCATTCTTACCCATCCTGGCTAATAGCCATTTATGGACTTAGCCACCATGAATTTATCCAGTCCCCTTTTAAACATTGTTATAGTCCTAGCCTTCACAACCTCCTCAGGTAAGGAGTTCCACAAGTTGACTGTGCGCTGCGTGAAGAAGAACTTCCTTTTATTTGTTTTAAACCTGCTGCCTATTAATTTCATTTGGTGACCCCTAGTTCTTGTATTATGGGAATAAGTAAATAACTTTTCCTTATCCACTTTCTCAACATCACTCATGATTTTATATACCTCTATCATGTCCCCCCTTAGTCTTCTCTTTTCCAAGCCGAAGAGTCCCAGCCTCTCTAATCTCTCCTCGTATGGGACCCTCTCTAAACCCCTAATCATTTTAGTTGCCCTTTTCTGAACCTTTTCTAGTGCTAGAATATCCTTTTTGAGGTGAGGAGACCACATCTGTACACAGTATTCGAGATGTGGGCGTACCATGGATTTATATAAGGGCAATAATATATTCTCTGTCTTATTCTCTATCCCCTTTTTAATGATTCCTAACATCCTGTTTGCTTTTTTGACCGCCTCTGCACACTGCGTGGACATCTTTAGAGAACTATCCACAATGACGCCAAGATCTTTTTCCTGACTCGTTGTAGCTAAATTAGCCCCCATCATGTTGTATGTATAGTTGGGGTTATTTTTTCCAATGTGCATTACTTTACATTTATCCACATTAAATTTCATTTGCCATTTTGTTGCCCAATCACTTAGTTTTGTGAGATCTTTTTGAAGTTCTTCACAATCTGCTTTGGTCTTAACTATCTTGAGTAGTTTAGTATCATCTGCAAACTTTGCCACCTCACTGTTTACCCCTTTCTCCAGATCATTTATGAATAAATTGAATAGGATCGGTCCTAGGACTGACCCTTGGGGAACACCACTAGTTACCTCTCTCCATTCTGAGAATTTACCATTAATTCCTACCCTTTGTTCCCTGTCCTTTAACCAGTTCTCAATCCATGAAAGGACCTTCCCTTTTATCCCATGACAGCTTAATTTACGTAGGAGCCTTTGGTGAGGGACCTTGTCAAAGGCTTTCTGGAAATCCAAGTACACTATGTCCACCGGATCCCCCTTGTCCACATGTTTGTTGACCCCTTTAACCTTGACTTGAACCAGAGCATATCTTTTAGGAGATAAATTTCAGGAGAACTGGAGTGAAAACACACAAAAAATAAGTTCCTGATCCCACTTCCATGAAAATGTATCCATGTGTCCCACCACAGGATCATACCACCTGCAGCAAAGTTTGCTGCTCTGCCTTGGTGGAAATGGGTCCCACCTGAGGTCACAGCCACCTGTTTTACTCAACTACCTGGGATTCCCATGAAGCAAGACTCAGAAATCAAACATCACAGAACATGAGTCAATTCACCCTGCAGGCAGAAATTTTCCAGTTTTGGTCTCTTTCTGGAGGTGAATGATTTGGAAAGTCTGAACAAAAACTTTTGATCTCAACATGATGGAAAACTTATTTTTTCCACATCAAAAATTATTGAAAGGTGTTTTTCTTTAAAAACAGCTCTAGCACTGGAACGACTGGAGATACGAAAATGAAATTTTATTTAGGGATTTTCATCGTAAAGAGAAATACTTTTGAGTGAATTATTTAGTTACAAGCCTCTGGAAAAAAACGCACTTTGCACATGTATGGTACAAGTCATACTACTTTTACCACACTTGTTCATGAATATTCAGAGAGGATGAATATACAGAACTCCTTAACTTCATCGACTATTCCAAAACTGCCAGTGCAATTTCCAAAAGTTTTATGGTAATGCCAGACAGTGTTCCAATATAGCAGGTTACCAATGAAGTTGAAAACAAAAATCAGTATCAACTTGCTCCAGCTCTGAGCTAGGGTTGCCAACTTTCTAATCGCACAAAACCAAACACCCTTGCCCCACCCCTGACTCACTCCATCCCCACTCCCTCTGTCACTCGCTCTCCCCCACCCTCACTCACTTTCACCGGGCTGGGGCAGGGGTACAGGAGTGGGTGAGGGCTCTGACTGAGGGTGCAGACTCTGGAGTGGGGCCGGGTATGAAAGGTTTGGGGTGCAAGAGGGGGCTCCGGGCTGGAGCCGAGGGGTTCGGCGTGCAGCAGGGGGTTCAGGTCTGGGGCAGGGGATTGAGGTGCGGGAGGGGGTATGGGCTCCAGCTGAAGGTGTGGGCTCTGGGGTGGGGCCAGGGATGAGGGGCTTGGGGTACAGGAGGGGGTGTGGGCTCTGGGAGGGAGTTTGGATGCAGGAGGGAGCTCAGGGCTGGGGCAGGGGGTTGGGGTGCAGCCTCCAGGAAGGGGCTCAGAGCTGGGGCAGAGGTGCACGCTCCAGGAAGGAGTGTGGGTGCGTGAGGGGGCTCAGAGCCAGGGTAGGGGGTTGGGGTGCAGGAGGCGGCTCAGGATTGTGGCACGGGGTGAGGGGAGGTGCAGGGTGCGGGCTCCGACCAGGCGGCGCTTACCTCAAGCAGCTCCCAGAAGCAGCCGGCATGTCCAGCTCCTAAGCAGAGGGGCCATGGGACTCCATGTGCTGCCTGTGCCGGCAGGCACTGCCCCCGCAGCTCCCATTGGCCGCGGTTCCCGGCCAATGGGAGCTGAGGAGCCAGCGCTTTGGGCGGGGGCAGTGCACAGAGCCCCCTGGTCCCTGCGCCTAAGAGCCAGACATGCCAGCCGCTTCTGGGAGCTGCGCAGAGCCAGGGCAGACAGGGAGCCTGCCTTCGCCCCACTGCGCCGCCGACTGTACTTTTAGCAGCCCGATCAGCACAGAGTCCCTTTTTGACCAGGCGTTCCGGTCAAAAACTAGACACCTGGCAACCATACTCTGGGCGATAAAGGTTAATATGGGAGTAAATGTACCAAAATTTGCAGGACAAATACATAATAAGTGTGATGGGTCGTGCAACCCACACAAGGCTTGAAGGGGCCAGGTAGGCCAATTAACTCCCCAGGCTGAATTCCAGCACACTACTCTAGTTCAGCCTATTTCTTGCCCTTTTTCAAGATGCTTAGAGAGGAGTCAGGGAGCAGGGATTGATTAAATGAAGCTCAGCTGGGCAAAAACGGGAGGGATGTGTATAAAGCCCAGGATCTGAGAGCAGAAGGGGGCTGCAGTGAAGTAGTCTGCAGTCACTCCCTGGGGAAAGGGAGGTGTGTTTGGGGCTAGAGATAGGTTGCCTACAGTTACTCCCTGGGAGGAGGGAGTTTGGGCTGGCAAACCCAAGGAAACGGGAGAACTGGAAAGGGTAAAGGCAGTAAGGTGTGGGGTATGGCAGACCGTGGCTGCTGAGAGGGCCCCAGAGCTGGAACCCAGAGTAAAGGGCAGTCCCAGGTTCCCCTACCAACCACTGGGGAAGTGGTGCAGACCAGACAGCGGAGAGCAGACTGCCTGAGACAGTTCTCCTTGGAAGGCTTTGATATCCAGGAAGGGGAGGACCCCTGTGACCTGGCCAGAGTGCCAAGTGACGAAGAGGAAGCTGTAGCTCCTGGAGCAAGAGGGGCTGCAGGATGAGAGAAGATGGGTGGAGAGACATCCAGAAGAGAGAGTAGCACCTGGAAGGAGCTAATCCCCTAGAGCAGCCAGGAGGATGCCCTAAAAGACATATATGAGGCACTAAAAGACAATATTTAAAACCTATATTCAAGAGTAACTCATAAACCAAAGCATATGAGATTATCTAAATTTATGTTTCTATAGAACTTCCTTGTTCCATAGGGCAAACACAGTCCATAATGCTTTGGGGGCAAGGGGAGGGGGGAGATAGGGAAAGAGTAAGAGCTTAGCCACTATACTGTATGTCTAATGTTTGTTAAACTTTCCAGATTGGTCAGAATGACAACATAACAAGAATATAACACCTTTGTTTCCTCAATGCCATTCTGAAGACAAAGGATGTAAACCTGTAGAGAATCTATGAAATAAACTTGACCTTATGCTTACACTGGCAGTATTCGTTAGCAAACGCATCTGGTATGCAAATCATCAACACATGGAGCATGTTTTCCCATTTCACCATCACACTACTTCATACATAGTTCAGTCCTTTCAACATTCCATTAGCCTGAAAGCTAAGCAGGAAAACTGGTTAAAATATCTATATTCCAGTGCTATCCTGCCATCTAGGCAAGAGCCCTGTCTTAATAATAGCAGGAGGGCATCTACTGCCAAAGCAAATGGGGACCAGGCATATTACAGCTGATGCTCTAGATGTCTGGGATGGGAGCCACATTATGTCTGCAAAGGAAGAGGCAGCTTTGCAGAAACTCTCTTTGCAGTCTCAGAATAAATCAGGCTCTCTTATATGGAGGAATAGTGCTGAGAAAAGTGCCAAATATAGAAAGAATTGTAAGATGCAAATCAAGGCCTAAAATAAAGTAAGACAAAGTGCAAACTTAAATGCCTGGATGCTGCCCTTTTTTATTTTGAATTTGAAAGGCGATGCCATGCGAAGTTATCACAGTGCCAGTAACTGTATCAGCACTGTTCACCTATACCTACACTAGGCAACAAGAATTTTGCATACCACAAATCATAGTAATCAGAGCTTGAAAAGCCTATCGGGTACATACTAGTGAGAGGATAAACCAAGTAGAGAGAGAAAAGATGACACTAGAGAATTCCAGCACAGTACTCTAGTTCAGCCTATTTCTTGCCCTTTCTCAGATGCTTAGAGATGGATCATCTCTCTTTTTCCTATTCAAGCCTCCTAACTTCTGTAAAGCAGATGTTAAGGCTGGAGAACTTCACTATTTCCCTTGGATGCTAGTTGTGGGAGTCATGCAACTATATAGGTTAAGTATTAAATAAGAGGGAAGAGTCTTCCCAACTTAGATATCACTTTCCACAGCACTTTAGTTTTCCATGGTAGCCTTTCCTTCAAATAATGACTAAGCCAACTTTGCTTATTGTATAAAACCTGTCAGGATTATGGGCCTAAATTCACTATAATCTGTAAATAATCATTTAAACAACATGAATATTATTTTTTTAAGTGGTACATGTTTGCTGAAGTTTTAAAGAAAGTCAAATCATTGGACTTATGGAAGCCCTGGAACAGAGTTGAAGTGCTAAATCAGCTTTTAGCAGTCTTCTGCAGGTCTAGAAAGAATATTTTATTCATTTCAGTTTATTCAATGAGTTCAGTTTAATTATTAGTTCAAAGCTGAGAAACTGCCTGGAAGTTGAAAAAGCAGGAAAGCTTGTTTTCCTCTTCCAGTCTATGAATAAAAACTAGGTGTGAGAGGATGACAGCTACTATAGTGCCAAAATCTTGAAGGTCAGGGTGACCAGAAACAGTTTAATACACTAACTTCAGCTTTAACAAATCAGTTAGTTTTAAATGCAAAATATGTTTTGATAAACTCACTTTTTCTTATCTATCCAGCACATTTAAAGAAGTTTTATTTAACTAGTAAAATTTTAAAATGCTGTTTTTATGCATTTTAATTGAATTCCAATTTCCATCCAAATGCAGCTTGACACAATTTCATGAGTAATTCATCATCATCTAGTAAAGGTTAGTAAATGTAACATAAGAAAATGTAAAAGTTAAAAATCTAAATATATGTTTACCTATATGTGTGTGTGTGTGTGTACAGAGATGGAGATTCCATAACCTCCCTAGGCAATTTATTCCAGTGTTTAACCACCCTGACAGTTAGGAACTTTTTCCTAATGTCCAACCTAAACCTCCCTTGCTGCAGTTTAACCCATTGCTTCCTGTTCTATCCTTAGAGGCTAAGATGAACAACTTTTGTCCCTCCTCCTCATCAGACCCTTTTAGATACCTGAAAACTGCTATCATGTCCCCTCTCAGTCTTCTCTTTTCCAAACTAAACAAACCCGATTCTTTCAGCCTTCCTTCATAGGTCATGTTCTCTAGACCTTTAATCATTCTTGGTGCTCTTCTCTGGACCCTCTCCAATTTCTCCACATCCTTTCTGAAGTGCGGTGCCCAGAACTGGACACAATACTCCAGTTGAGGCCTAACCAGTGCAGAGTAGAGCGGAAGAATGACTTCTCGTGTCTTGCTCACAACACACCTGTTAATGCATCCCAGAATCATGTTTGCTTTTTTTTGCAACAGCATCACACGGTTGACTCATATTTAGCTTGTGCTCCACTATAACCCCTAGATCCCTTTCTGCCGTACTCCTTTCTAGACAGTCTCTTCCCATTCTGTATGTGTGAAACTGATTGGTCTCACTTTGCATTTGTCTTTATTAAATTTCATCCTGTTTACCTCAGACCATTTCTCCAATTTGTCCAGATCATTTTGAATTATGGCCCTATCCTCCAAAGCAGTTGCAATCCCTCCCAGTTTGGTATCGTCTGCAACCGTAATAAGCGTACTTTCTATGCCAATATCTAAGTCATTGATGAAGATATTGAACAGAGCCGGTCCCAAAACAGACCCCTGCGGAACCCCATTTGTTATACCTTCAGAGCAGAATTGGGAACCATTTATAACTACTCTCTGAGTACAGTTATCCAGCCAGTTATGCACCCACCTTATAGTAGCCCCATCTAAGTTGTATTTGCCTAGTTTATTGATAAGAATATCATGCGAGACCATATCAAAAGCCTTACTAAAGTCTAGGTATACCACATCCACCGCTTCTCCCTTATCCACAAGACACGTTATCCTATCAAAGAAAGCTATCAGATTGGTTTGACATGATTTGTTCTTTACAAATCCATGCTGACTATTCCCTATCACCTTTCCACCTTCCAAGTGTTTGCAAATGATTTCCTTAATCACTTGCTACATTATCTTCCCTGGCACAGAAGTTAAACTAACTGGTCTGTAGTTTCCTGGGTTGTTTTTATTTCCCTTTTTATAGATGGGCACTATATTTGTCCTTTTCCAGTCTTCTGGAATCTCTCCTGTCTCCCATGATTTTCCAAAGATTATAGCTAGAGGCTCAGATACCTCATCTATTAGCTCCTTGAGTATTCTAGGATGCGTTTCATCAGGCCCTGGTGACTTGCAGGCATCTAACTTTTCTAAGTGATTTTTAACTTGTTCTTTTTTTATTTTATCTTCTAAACCTACCCCCTTCCCATTAGTATTCACTATGTTAGGCATTCCTTCAGACTTCTCTGTGAAGACCGAAACAAAGAAGTCATTAAGCATCTCTGCTATTTCCAAGTTTCCTGTTACTGTTTCTCCCTCCTCACTGAGCAGTGGGCCTACCCTGTCCTTGGTCTTCCTCTTGCTTCTAATGTATTGATAAAAAGTCTTCTTGTTTCCCTTTATTCCTGTGGCTAGTTTGAGCTCATTTTGTGCCTTTGCCTTTCTAATCTTTCCCCTGCATTCCACTGTTGTTTGCCTATACTCATCCTTTGTAATTTGTCCTAGTTTCCATTTTTTATATGACTCCTTTTTATTTTTTAGATCATGCAAGGACACAGACATGGCAGTGTAGACTCTGTATGTGTTTTTCCTCAGCTGTTAGACAGAACAGAGTAAGTGTTCATGGCTATCCATCCAAAATGAATCTCTTCATAGCTAGTTACTCTATTAAGGTCTTACACGCAATGGATGTTCTTGATGGATGGAGAAAGATTTGCAGTTAATAGGGACTGAAGATTTCACTGATGGCCTGAGGTAGGAGACCACCTTGATGAACCGAACCACTAAACCATGAGCTGCTAAGAGGGTTAGGGTATATGCCTAAGGAGCCTTTGAACCCCTACCCAATAATGCTCACTCTGAGGCCTTCTTGAATCCCCTCCTAAAGGAACTCTGTAGCTATGGGAAAGGATATTTGGCTTTGTCAGTGTACAACTGGGCTGTTGTGAAGCTCAGGGCCTTGGTAGAACAAGCCTTGACATTTTTGGAAAGATTATATGGTGAATTTTTTGTTTCAATCCTTTCAAGAAACAGGGAGAATCCACTGTCCAGGTGTCAGTCTGCCCACAGATAGGTGATCCTCTGAGAAGGGTTCAAGGAGCTCTTGTTCACTACAGGCCTTACTTACCTAATTGCTAGCCCTGGAGCAGAGTGTTTCACCTTTCAGGTGAGAATGTCTGTGAAAGAATCTAGAGACCCACACCTCATCACAGCACTTGCTTCTTCAACCTTGTCCTGCAGGTCCTCCTCTCCTGGTCCACTATATGCTGAAGTATTAAGCAACCCAACTCCAACCACAGCTGACCGCAGAGAGGCTGCAACAGGCAGGAGATGTGATGGTCTGAGGCACTATATACAAAGACTCCAAAATGTGGGACTGATTTAAAAAGTTGCATCTTTCCTCCCAGTGGACTTCTCCATATTACTAAATGTAGGGCAAGGTGCATGAAAATTTGGCCATAATGCTCATCACATCCAGAGACACTTGTCACTATCTCAACCAAAAACTGGAGAGCTGATGCCCAGGAGAGAGAAAGGAGGAAAGAACATTAAAGCCTTCTTTTAAAATTGGATGTCTCCTAAGTGACAGCTAAGAAGGAACACATCCAAGGTCCACACTGCTTGCAGCCTCATCTCCGAACAAGTTTGTGAAAACAGTCTACACACCAATGCGGAAATAAATCTCTGCACTGACTTCAACGCATTTGTGCCCATTTATGAATTTGGCTCCATTACTGCAGTCATTCTAAAACTGGAGTGGAAAGATTTCTTCAGATCTACTCAAGCTGCAGTACTTGAATCCAATAGCTAATGTTGTGTTTTGCTGAAGATTCCTAAACCATCTTTGTAAAAAAATGTCTTTTTTGTATCCTTTAATTTAAAATGGTGTGTAGTGTTCATATTGCAATATAAACACAAGTACTTTTGAACAAAGTAGGTGCTTTTTGAGACATCTGTTGTTCAAAAGGAAACAAGAACCACAAATGTCTCTTTCCTAATGTGTAACATGTTGCAGCATAACTCAGCTAGTTAACTGAGACATTATTTCCTTTTTCTGTAAATATTTAGCCAGCAGCTGAGTTCTATTGATATGTACTATGTCTATTGGTAAGTGTCTACTTTTAACCTGAATATACTGGATTATCACAACTAAAACCTGCACATGGATAAGAACCACAAATATGATGACCATAAAATAACTCCGTTGGTCTCAAGGACTCCAGCATACATAAGCTTACTGCAGAGTCAGAAACAAGCATTCAGTAGTCATGGACTGATGACATTAAAATTAATCTGAAATTAAGACAAAGATGGCATAATCATCCCAAGATTAAAATTCAGTCATGGAAATAAAATATTATACTTTTATATAGTGCCTTTTATTCCAAGGGATCTGAAAATGCTTCACAAGGTATATAACTACATCATTGTTTATATTCACGTTCTGCTGGTGAGTTTAGTCCTTATTAGATGTCTAGTAAATTTTTCAAGCCCTAGCTTAGATTGTTACTGTAAAATATCCTTTCTACCACTCAGCGTGACTACTCCAGAACCTTCCTCAGTCCTAAAAGGGGAAGGAAGTGCATGTCATTGATCATCATGACTTGAAAGTGTTTTTACCTATTACACATATATAGAAATGGCAGCTAGATTTTCAGATGCCTGAAATTAGGGCTGTCAAGCAATTAAAAATATTAATTGCAATTAATTGTGCGATAAAAATATTAATCGCAATTAATTGCACTGTTAAACAATAGAATAGCATTTATTTAAATATTTTTAGATGTTTTCTACATTTTAAAATATATTGATTTCAATTAAAACAGAACACAGTGCTCACTTTATATTTATTTTTGATTACAAAAAAGAGAAATAGTATTTTTCAATTCACCTCATACAAGTACTGTAATGCAATCTCTTTAACATGAAAGCTGAACTTACAAATGTGGAATTATGTACAAAAAAACCTGCATTCAAAAATAAAACAATGTAAAACTTTNTATAGCTAGAGGCTCAGATACCTCATCTATTAGCTCCTTGAGTATTCTAGGATGCGTTTCATCAGGCCCTGGTGACTTGCAGGCATCTAACTTTTCTAAGTGATTTTTAACTTGTTCTTTTTTTATTTTATCTTC